>ML778269.1:1326124-1354317 GCA_009831015.1 Picea engelmannii | reverse complement strand
ACCAAGACTTCTCATGTTTTCTTCTCGTTAGATGCAAACTTTCCACCACTCTAGGATCTACATAACTATGGCTAGCCCCTGAATCAATTAAAATAACAAGTGGTCGGTTGTTGATCGTACCTTCCACTTCAATCATCTGCGATTGAAATTGTGCTTGCTTGTTTTCCAGGGCTGCGTAGATCCTCGACATTCTGCTACCCATATCCTCCACTGTTTCAGCTTGTTGAACAGTATGGATAGTTCTTGCTTTATCTTTTCTATGGGGGCAATCTCTGTACCTATGATTCCCTTTACAACCCCAACACTCCATAGGTGGCAGTCTTGGCACCTGCTCACTCCCTTCAACTTTTCTGGGCTCTCTAAAAGATGACTGTTCCCAAGGATTGTTTCTGAAAAAGGAAGGTGTGTTTCCCTTCTACCTCTGTTCCTTCTTAAGCTTCCTCTAATCATTCCAAACCTTCTGAAAGGTAGGATTTTCTCTTTGTTGTTTGTATATACATTTCTCCCTTCTTATGGTTTCTTCCATGGTCTTAATATCGTCATACTGAATCTTGTCACCAATGGAAGGTGGTAGTCCACTCAGATATCTCTGAATCTTGATAGCCTCATCTTTGATGAATGGAACATACTTCAGTAGTTATAGGAAACTTCGTTCATACTCATCAATAGTCATGTTGCCTAGCTTGAGTTCGAAGAACTCCTTCATCCTTCTGTCATAGTATCTTTTAGTCAGGTATTTCTTCTTGAAATACCTCTTAAATTCCTTCCAAGTGACCTCTTTCTCTCGGATGTGTTGCACCTGCACAAACTGATCCCACCACATGGATGCTTTTCCTTTCATTTGGTACATTGCAATTCTTCCTTCCTCATGGGCAGAATAATTCTACAGTTGGAAGTATTTCTTCATGCCAAGAAACCAGGTCTTGGCATCTTCTTCCTTCTTATGTTCTCCATCGAATGTTGGAGGCTTAATCTTGTTCATCTCCCCTTTCAATTCATCCTTTCCAGATTTTCGGTGTTTTCTGGTAGGGGATGGCCTTGAACTACTGTGTGTCTCCTTGCCATAATGCTTTGGGGAGAGACGGTAATGTCTGTTACCACTCCTTGATCTCCTTCTCCCCTCAGGGGTTCTGACACTTCTTGATGTTCTTATTTCACTCCCCTTTTCCAATTTCTTTTCTATTCTTTCCAGGCTATTCAACTTTTTTAAATTGAATTCACCCTGCCGATCCCAGATTTTCATGAGCTTTCGGCTATCAGCTAGGCAAGCCTGGGCATCTTTCTGCAATCTTTTGATGAGTTGCATCATATGTTCTTCCTTATCCATCTCTTTTCTGTGCCCATTGGATTTCAATCCTTCCACTCCCATATTGACATCCTTTCCTTCCCGTTCGTCTCCTGTTTCAGAGGCAATCATCACCTTTTCCCATTCCATACTTGGCATTGGTTAACTGGAATCCTGAGCTCTGTTGAACTCTACACATGCACTGTGCAATTAAATTCAAAGTTTGTCAGGCCATTACTCTTTCGGAACAATCTGTAACATTTATAAGCCAATATGAGAAAGAACGAAAGACATTTTGATTCAATTACGTTTTCTGAGCTCTCGTTTGGTTCTTCAATTTTTGTGTTTTCGAAACTTTCATTTTCGGCACTTCGGGACTTTGGGTTTCGGTCCACGAAGATCCCACAGTTAGATATTCATAGCCAGAGTAACCCTTTTGCAACTCGAGATCTTGCAAGTTCGTGAGTCGAAGACCCTCGACTCATTTCCTCTAACCGTCGATACCAGAGATGCGACACGGGTATGGCTCCCTCCTCGCTAGCATCTAGGGCTAAGTGCGAGCACCCTTCGCTATCCGCACCTTCATGAGTTGTGGCACCCAACTATGGTGCCTCCCTTTCACAAAACCCCGAGAAGTGATGTTGATTTTTCTCCTCTCGTTCTCGCTACTTCGCGACTTCACAAGTTTCAATGTCGAGCTCCCATGCCCTTATCTCGTGAGTCCCCGAAATCGTGAATTACTTTATTCTCCGGGCCCACAGCAAAGCTGTCACCCTCCACCACTGTGGCATGTGGTACATTCATGAGGGTCCATGTTGATTTTAATGATGTCATCGAGTCCCACCACTCTCGCCTGTCTCCTCGACCCACTGGTACGTGGTACATATCCATGTGTCCAGGTCCATTCCTAGAAAAATCCAACAGTCATATCTTTCTCAGATCTACAGCATCAATCACATCGTGCACCTTTAAGTGGAGTACAGGTGGCAGAGGGGGCCCTATTTCTCATGCCACACTATTCCGGACCCCCCCCCCCATTAAAGGCAGAATGACAAGGGGGTGCAGAATGAAACCTCAGCTGTAGATCTGGGCCGGTGGACTCTGGCCGTCCAGATCTGCTCGCTACTTACCTTAATCCGCATTCGTACCCCAACTTAAAGCCAACATCTCTTCCTCACATCTAACGGTCGTCATAGACTCTGAGATCCTCTGAAAGAATCTCGTCTGTTCATCGGGTTTATCATTACGAGAGTCCGAAATCTCGATCACAGGACTCCCAAACTCTCGATCCCTAGTTTCCTGATGTAGTTAATCTCTCGACACGTAACCTCCATCCATCAGACGGTTCGTATCTATCCCCGGGTTTTCACCATGAAAATCCCGAGCCTTCGTCATCAGGATTCCCGATTCCGCGATTCCCGATTTCCCGAAATGGGTAATCTCACAACACGTGGACTCCGTCGTTTGGACGGTATAGATCTATTTCAGGGATTTCACCCCTATTCACTGGGGTTTTAACCCTCAGATAACTCCTGACAGATCCAACGACTTTCAGGTTTTCCAGCCGAGATCTGACAGCTCAGATAGTTCCTAACTAACTCGGGATTTCACGTATCGTGATTTCCACACTCCTATGCAATTCCAAAGGGATTTAAACCCTGTGCACGCTTTCCAGATATAACGGTCATGAGGGTTCACCTTCCCTCCCAAACATATCCTAAAGCTCTTACACTTCTGGTGTAGAGTCCTCTCTCCCTGTGGACTTATACCCCACTGGTTGCGGTTTCATAATGCCGCTATACCTCCTGAGCTTAAAACTCGTCAAGTAACTCCTTGACATTTTGGAGCAAACCAGGGTCCAAAATTGGCCTTCTAGACCCAATTTCCCTTCGCATTCTCGGTCCAAAGACCGCTCCACTGGCCCATCTAGGCTCAGTGTCGAAACCTGGCTCTGATACCAAACTGTAGTGCACCTTTACTGGCTACCAAGGTTTAAACGCTATTAAAAAAAAGACTATAACACCACTTTGCACATAACTCATACAGGTATTATAAATCTCATGCATTTAAACAAATAAACACATTCTACACAGAGTATTCATATGAGTTACTGCCATAATTAACAATCAATAACATTTCATACTAATTCATATACACAACGGAAATCATGATATCATAAGCAGTAGAGTCATGCAAAACATGATTAAAACATAATCATATACTTATCTTTTAACAGTGGTAGAATCCACCAACCAAGTGCATGTCTTCCACAAACATCCCAGCCTTAGACCACACTGCTCATTAGCTCAGCAGTGGATCACCCCCGAGCTGGGACTAAGCTCCACCCTGAGACAAGAAAATCTAGGCTAGGCTGAGGCTACAGGAAAACAACACACAACCATAAGGAAGGGATTCTCTCCAAGGAACCTCCCACGCTCATTGCCCACAGACCCTCATTCCCCACATGCCTGTTCCACCTCAGGAGTATACACCTTCTCTTTCATCTGGACAGTCCTTCAGCTGCTAATCTCCCTTGCCTTGGGTTACACAAACAGGTAGGATTGGAGGTCTTCGATCTCTGTGGCAGCTATAGGGTTCCTTCTAGGAGTCCTCTCCTTCCTTCGCACACTCTCTCACTTGGAGAGAATCGCTCATAGGCCAACAACCTGTTCTTCAAACCTCAATCACCTCTCTCACCTAGAGAGAGCGTTGTACCACTGGCCAACAAGACCCCACGCAGTCCAGCACTGCGTGGTCACAACAACTCACGGGAAAATAGACATGGCCTTCCCAACAGGTTCAACAATGGCTGGTCACTTCTATTTCCCAATCTGCCAGCATAGAATAGACTCATGCTTTGGTTGTCAGGGATGCATGACAAACAATACACGCAGGGTCAACATAGGTTCGAACTGTTCAGACAAGGGTGGTACCGACTATCTCAGAAGTCAACCCAGGCTTTTCGGCTTTCAAGGATGCACCAGGGTATTCTTTTGCAGAGGTCCGATCATTTACCTTCAGACCATCAGGTAGAATGGAGGAGCGCCCCTCTCATGGCTCCTCCTAGCCATTTTATTTACATGCACCAGGGCTGACACTTTTCACCCTTGGAACTGCATGCGTTCCATCAGCATGCATCCCCTTTGCACGCTTACCCTTTCCAAAACTTAGGATGAAATGAAACATAAAATGCACATGTTCTTTTGGAATAATATTGAAATATTATTCCCAGGCTTAAGCTCCCTAGGCTTATCCCCCAGGCTCAACACTTGGCCACTTTCCCACCTTCCAGCCCCTAATTCCTTGCCCACTTTGTGGATGCTCAGTCCCCCTTCACTCATTCATCGTGGTCGGTCTGCATCTGGCGGTGTTTATATTTTATTAAATGTTCTGCATACATACAAGTACAACAGTAGGCTCCTGACCTTCAACACCTAGGCTCCCTGGCCTAACAAACACATAAGTTTCCAGCTTATAAGAACTTGGCTCAACAACCTATAAAACATAATGACAATTCCTTTCAGAACTTGGTTTACAATAGGGCTCGGCCTTGGCGACACTACATATTCCTCCTTCTCCCGTGAAACTCCCTCCAGGTAATGAGGCCATCCGTTTTGATTGGCGTGTGCTAACTGGACCTCATCTTCCCTCTCACGTTCCTTTCCAGATTACAGTATAGGTTTGTGGTCGAGACATTCCTCAGACACTAATATATGAAGGTTCATCTGTTAGTATTTTGTCCTCTATTGCTTGGCAAGCTTTGGGTTGTCCTCCACTTGTGTCGGTTACACAGAATCTGTTAGCTTTTAACAGAAGAACCAGTCAACCTTTAGGGACCCTTCCTCAGTTTCCTATAAATTTGGGAGGGAAAACTGTCTTTATTGACGTCATGGTAGTCCAAGACCCCTTGGATTTCTCTTTACTCCTTGGGCGAGATTATGTCTATGCCATGAAAGCTATTGTGTCTACTCTTTTTCACGTGATATATTTCCCTCACGATGGACGAGTTGTGACTGTTGATCAACTTTCATTCATTGACCCCACCTGGATTGCCTCTCTGAATGGTTCTTATATGCAGACAGTATCACCCCCACCACAGGTCAATTATGTGGCATTGTCTCCCATGGCTTCAACTTCTGATGACTTAGATCCAGTAGTTGACATGGTGATCTCTTCGATAGGGTTGTTAGAGTCTGATCTCTTTTCTCTTATCGCGACCCTCAACATGGTGTCCTTCACGAGTGTGTTTCTTCCTTCCAGTGAATACCTCTTGGAATCCATGACCGAGTTTTGTCCCTTGACATGCTGTCGTTCCGGAGCATTGTCCTCTTGGAATACATGATCAGGAAGAGAGATTTCGAGGATAGTTTTTGCATCTTTGAGACAACCTCGTTAAAAAATGAAACAGAGGTCTTTGAGAATGGTTTTTTGATTTCAAGCTCGTTAAAAAATGAAACCACTTCTGAGGATAGTTTTTCATCTCTATGGAAACCTCGTTAAAAAATGAAATAGAGGTTACAAGCATAGTTCTTGTTTCTATGTCAAGCTTGTTAAAAAATGAAATAGTTTTCCCCCTCTCTATTTGAGTCAAGTCCTTCATCTAGTATTTGAAGCTTCATTTAATTCTCCTTTGTAGTTGGATGAAACGAAGCTTGGGGGGTATTTTCCTCAGCCTCTGGACTTCATGCTGAAGTTGAGCCACTAGCTTCTTAAGCTGGGGGCTAAGTACCAACCATGTGAATTCGTAGATAATGCGTTGGGAAGTTCAAGCATAGTTTTCTATGGTTCAAGATTGTGTAAAAATGAAACCACTTACCTCAAGCATAATTTCCTCTGGTTCAAGCTTGTGTAGAAATGAAACCAGGTCCAAGCATAGTTTTGTTTAGTTTTTAAGATTGTGTAAAAATTAAAATCTATTCCAAGCATAGTTTTGTTTTGTTTTAAAGCTTGCGTAAAAATGAAAACAATACCGAGCTTAGTCTTTGTTCTTTCTCATGCTCGTAAATACATGAGAATAAGTTACTAAGCTTAGTCTTTGTTCTTTCTCATGCTCATAAATACATGAGAATGCAACCGAGTATACTTTTATCACTTTTTCGAACTCGTAAAGGTTATACGAAAAAGGAACCCACTAGAGTTCCCTTTAAGCTCTTTTCAAAATCTCTAAACATGAAAAGATTGCCGAGCGACCTCGCTATTTTCACGCTCGTTAAAGTATTTGAAGAAAGTGTCTGTTGGGCGACAATTTATCTCTTTTTCGGTTTCATCAGACTATTTTAAGAAAAAGGAACTGAGAGAGTTCTCTTTTAAGTGTTTTTCCAGACTCTATAATCATGAAAAACCTTCGAGTTTTCTATCTTTGGACTTGTTAAACAAACATCGACAGGCCCATACGGAATCGAACCATTCCTTCTTAGGGTTCGTTAAACATACTCTGAGGGACTCATCCGAAGGATGAGATTACATTTACAAGCATATGTTATCCTCCTCAAGCTTGCGTAAAAATAAAGAGGTACCCACCAGAAATGGTGGGGGGGAATTTTGGAAAGAATTGTGTCTAAACATGTATTCCATGGATGAGTCATTTTTGAACATGACACCCTTTCACTCGCCTTGTGTCTAGGTTGGAAAATCCACTTGTCTCTTGATCATACTCCTATAATATTACAAATTCATCTGTGATCCCTGTTGTTGAGTCAGTGTTTTCAAGACAGTTGTCGTGTCGTCAATATGTTCAAAGAGAAGTTCAACCTGAAAAGCCTTCTACTGCGTCGGCCATTTCGGAAATTTTTAAGCTTTCTATTGCGTCGGCCATCTCTGAGTCAGTCCTGAATCACTTGTTACTCTGATCTACATCAAATCTTGTTACTTTTTTCGTGTCATTGATGTGGGATACATTAAGGCCCTCTTGTGACGAGTCTTTTCCTGTTGACTTCAACTCATTATCCAGGAATTAGACTTAGAAACTAATTGGTACCTTGGAACTTGCATGCCTCAATGGCAGGTTTCCTTGCTTTCGACAATGAATTTTCATTATCGACCCCTGATCGAGAGATTCCGTCGAGTGTTCGACCTCAGCTCATTGATTCAAATTCATTGGATTGTACCAGAGTACCTTGGGAGTCAATGAAATTAACGGTGATGTACCTCGCACTTGTTAACCATATACACTAATAATCGGTAATCAAGTGGTTTCTACCATGTTCGACTTCAACACATGTATTCGCATGGTTAGATTCGTACTATAGAGTGATAGAGATGAAGACCCTGGATATTTTTCTGACAGATCTAGGTTGTGTTGGAGTATATTCAGTGTACTGTTGCATAGATCCACATTGTATGTCTGGTGGCTATGTTCAAATTTGAATCTTTAACACATAGATCCACAGTGTATTTTTAGTGGCTATGTTCAAATTTGGTTCATAATGGCATGGATCCACAGTGTATGTTTAGTGGCCATGACTTGTCTTACTTGACATGGATCTTCGCATGTCGGCATTTATGCTTTGAGTCATTTGTATTCTGAGTATGGGAATTCCTACCTCAGTGATGATATATTATTGTACTGTATTTCCTTGTTTGTTGGCAGGTTTCCGACCGATTGTTCCTTGTTCCCTACACACACTCGACAAAGTATTTAAACTATCACTCTGTTCTAACTTCATAAATTGGGGGGCTCTCTGTTACACATTATTTTTGTCATCCCTATGACCATTAATGATGTAAACCTATATGTTTCCTTCAGAGGGGTCAGTGGCCTGAGTTCCTAAAGAGAGAAGGGAGAAGAACTTTTCCTGAGAAAAGAAGTTGCATTTTCCCTTCTAAAAACCCTGTAAAAAATGAAGTTTGCAAGTTGCTATATAGGAAGGGTGCAAGAATGCCTGATTCTCGCAGGTTGCACCATAGCTAGGGTGCGAGATGTTCGCAGGTTGCTCTATAGGCAGGGTGTGAGAATACCTACATGTGGGAAAAACAAGTGTTTTCTCGAAACTTCTAGAGGGAGAAACTTCTATGGTGAGGTGGCATCCGAATGGTTTGGATCTTATTCGCTTTCATGATTTAGTGGGATCATCCTAACCTCCTCACCTTATCCTCTTCAACTTATAAAAGGAGAGGATTTTTCATGGAGAAAGTTAGCTTTGGTTAGTTTTGGAGCTTTTGAGATTAGCTTGGATTGGATTCAGCTTTGGAGATTTTTAGCTTGGCTAGATGAGCCACTTTGTCAAGATAGATTGTGAATATTATCAGATCTGTGCTCTCAGAATTCTTGGAGTGAAAGTGTGTGGGGAAAGAAGGACAGTTGGAAGGTACCTTACGACATCAAGTCCATGGTTGTAATCTCTCTTTCACATTTAATATGATACAATAATATGATTCTTTCCTATAAAGCTTGTTGTGTTTTATTGTATGATTCCTTGATCACATACATATGTTTATATTGAGTTTATTCTATTGCTATCACTTTGGTTGGTTGCGTTATTTTGCGGGATCATCATTGTATGAACGTTGGAATGGAGCTAGGATGGAGATGGTGAGAGGAAGTGATGCTTAAATGGTATGTCACCTATCCCTCTTTAGTTAGTAAATTCAATATCTAAAACTTAAGGAAAGCGTCATGTTCTGGTGTGTTTTGTTCTAGATCGAGGTGGATCTAGGGAGATCTGTTAGTGTCTGCACCTACCGATTTGTCCGATAACAAACTTACTGTCATATACCAATACCGGATCTCCTTGCTTGAAATCTTTCTTCTTGATGTTTATGTCATGGTAGGCCTTTTCTCTTTGTTTTTGAACCTGCTAGTGAAATCTCGCAATAAATCTGTCTTCTTCCAGTTCGACCAACTATGAAAGCATCTCTTGCACAGTGCTAGTGTCATCCATATCTATAAAGGTTTCAATTCTCAGAATAGGAACCAAATATTCAATGGGTACAACTGCTTCTAGACCATAGACCATTTTAAAGGGGATTTGCATGGTCAGTTTCTTGCAAGTGGTTCTATAGGCCCATAATACTGCTGGTACTCTAAAATCCTAGTCATCCATGTTCATGATGCATATCTTCATCAACGTTGTCTCCAAGATCTTATTGAATGCTTCAACTATCCCATTTTATTTTGGATGATAGGGCGTTCTCTTCTAATGCTGAACTTCAAATTTCTGATTCAAGGCTTCAATAGTCTTGTTAATATAATGTGTTCCTTGATTGCTCATAAGGATTTTTGGGCATTCAAACCTGGTTATGATATCATCAAATATGAATCATGTAGCTCTAGTTGCACTACAATCCTTAACTGATCTTGCTTCTTCCCATCTGGTCAAATACTCTGTCATAGTGATTATGTATCTAGCTCATGTGCGTTTTCCTGGTGGGTTGATAGGTCCTATGAAATCAATGACCCATTTCGCAAATGCATGTAAGCTCAATTGAGCCACTAAAGGCATATTATCTCTTTTGGATGGTTTCCCAACTCTTTGGCATACATCATAGGCCTGATAGTATTCCTTATCATATTTGTGTAGAGTAGGCCACCAGAGCCCATCCCTAATAATCTTCCGCATTGTTTCTTTCCCTACATAGTGTCCTCCTGCGATGCCTTCATGTGCTTCTGCGATGTTCACATTCCTAGGATCATCATCTTCAGCTGCATTGATATTGTAACAGCCTTGCAACTTATAAAGAGGCACAATCCATTCATCCTCATCTTGCTCCAAAGGGAGGCTAGGTGCCTCCTTGAACACTTTCTATTTTACAACCTGTAATGCTTGACCTACTGTAGGATATTGTCTTTCAAACAAAAATGTAGTTACAAATTTCTAGGTCATACCTTCCCAATCTGTAGTGATGAGGCGCAATTCTTCCCGAAGATACCAATTGATGGGAGTTGTGTCTAGTGTGTTAATGAATTTGTGTACCCATTGTTCTTGAGGAATGATGCTCCAGGATTCCTCGCAAATTCACACATGGTCCTTCAGACAACTTCGATCTATGTACCTAACTTCACATCCTTCTACTTGCTCTAAAAATTGCATTGTCATTAAAGTGAGGCATTGTACTTAGTCTGTAGTATTGTTTTTATGTGTCCCCCACCATCTCGCTGCAGTTGATTTCAGGGCCTCATCCATTGCCAACAATCTTTGTTGTGTTTGTACAATTTATTAAAAGTTCACTAAGAATTCTTCTAAGTGATCTATACCATCAAAGGTGGGCAGGTTACTTACTGTTGTGCCGATCCAACAAACTTCTCTTGTTAATATAGCACATATCCTTGTAGATACTTCATAAATTTTATTCTTTTAGTTCTCTAGTGCTTCTTCTGAATCTGATGAGCATGCACTGTCACTTTGCTAGCTCAAATTCCCATCTATTGTAGGATTAATGTAGTCATGCTGTCTAGCTGTTAATTTGTATATGTTTTGTAGTTCATATGCATGGTCTTCTTCTCTGATGGGTTCTATGTATCTCTGACCTTCATTAGCATCCAAAGGTGCAATGAACCTAAGGCCATCTCCTTCAAACCTCATTCTTCTTTGCTTTAAATTAACCAAAGTGTAATTATTGAAAGCCTAATTGATTCCTAACAGTGCAGGGTAGGGACAACTATCATCAACTATCTCAATCACCTCGAAGTATGCAAACATCCTTACTCCATCGATGTCCAAAAGGACACACTATAGTATTCCAAAGGGGCTTATAGATTGCTGATTAGCCATCCTAATCCCGATAGGGGAGTAGATCAACTTAGGTTTTCCCATCAATGCCCATGTATGCTTCATCATGACATTGACCTCCAACCCTAAGTCGAGGACCGCATAGTCTATATCGTACTCTATAATCTGAGCATTAAGGTGTAGTTATTTATTTTTCCTTCTCTTCTTGGATAGTTCATGCACTTATTTATTAAATAAAGGATCTACCCTTCCTATCTCATACTATCTGACCAAATTTTGTAGTTCTTGTATGAATTTTTCATCTTTAATCAACTCAATAAACGTATACAAGAAACTGACAAGTTTACTCACCTCTTTTCCATATATGAGAGAATAAGACTGATCAAATGCCAGAGGCATTCCACATTCTCTTAATTATGTTCGGAAATTTTATGAAGAAGCGTGATCTCTTCTGATTTACTTTCTTGCTTCCTCAAATATCTACTTCTCTTTCCTTGGATCAAACTCTTATGTCTTCTCTGCAGCTTTCCTGACTCCTGATTCTTCTGTAGTATTTCCTTGGATCACTCTGTCTTCTCTTGTAACAACCCCTCCTATAGTGATAACAATGAATCTAGGATCTTCTCCATGAGGTTCTTCTTTGATTAGTTGTATTTGTTGGTTTCCTCCTAGTTTCTCCTGAAGCTTAGCCAATAATGTTGGACATTCCTCGATAACATGCTCGAATGAGTTGTAGTAGATGCAAGTGGTACAACTGTTCTGATAGTCCCTTCCCAAGTGTCCTATTTGTGTGTAGTTATAATAGATGATCTATCCTCAACCTCGACCCATACCTCCTCCTCTTCCTCTTCCTCGAAATCCACCAGGAGAGTTGAGGTTTCCTCTCCCAGGGGAATTATACTGCGTAGTGCTTCCTTCTTGTTGTACTTCACCTTGAATTTTGTATATATCCCTCAAACTTTGATGCATGAGATCATAATCCCTACAACCCTTTCATCGTGTACTACCAACTTATAGAACGCATAATATAGATTTGCACCTGTTTGGACATATTTTTGTAGATAGTAACATTCACAAGGGTGATGTCGATTTCTACATACCTCGCACAAGGGTAGGGTAACTTTCTTCAAAGGCCTCGGAGCTCCAGAGGCCAAGTATTCATGAAATAGGGGATAGTTATCCTTCTCATGGCCTTTTGATTTTCATCCGATACACCAGATGTCTTATTTTTTATCTTTTCCCTTGTCTCTCTTCATATCTTCTACCTGCAGTGATAAGATAGTTAGCTGACTCAATATTTGACTCATACCTGAGATGGATTCTCCCATTGGGGATGATTCTAATTTCATGGCGATCTCCAGTGCCTCAGCCTGTGAAGTGATATTTTGTTGCATCAGAGGAATTCTAATGTGTGGAAAGAGGGCAACAATGAACCATTCCTTGTTCTTCTCATCTGGGATCTGAAAACACAAATGGCCTGTCAAGGTCTTAAATATCTGATCAAACTCCCACACAGGTTCAGTTGTTCTCTACTTGATTTCTTTTATTTTTTTAATGCATTGCGACTCTGACTTAGGTTTCTTGAATTTGGTAATTAGCGCAGTCTTAATGGAATTCAATGGTTTAGGTGTAGCTCCTTGGATGAATTTCATGTACCATCTCAGTGTGTGATCTCTTAGCTTAGTGTTGAACTGAGCTCATTTGATAGCTTCATCGGTGATTTTCTTAATTCTCCACAAAACTTCACATAGAAACAATTGATGATCAGGATATTCAGATCCATCTCCTCTAAAGGTGGATAACCTCATCTCATCTGCCATAGATATTCCTAGGTTTCCTGACTGAGTATGTGGTGGACTTCTAGTGACAATTCTCTGATCGTTCTGATGACTTAGGTTACTCTGGTTACTTAAAACTGCTGAAGAAACATGAGGAATAATAGTACTTACTTCAATAGTCGGCATAGTTATTGAAGTTTATGGCTCTTCTCGGCAAGGTTCCTCTGTCAAAGAATATTTTGAATGCTCTTCGTCTATCAGATATGCCTCTTCTCCACTATAGAACCCTTTGTCTCCATAGTTCTTCTTCAACAGGTTAGTGAGATGAACTTCTCTGAACACTCTCCCACTGCGCATATGTCCAGCCTCTGTGTCGCTATCATTGTCTGAATTTTTTAACATTATCTCTTTCGATCTAACCAATTGCTATATCTTCAAGATGTTCTTCTCATGAAATAGCATCTTGATCTTCAACTTCATAAAATGTTAAAATTTTCCTCTAGGTCCCTTAAATAAATATTTATGTGTTTGGCTATACGATTCCACTATATCAACAACAAACTCAGTGATATACTATCTGATGGCACTATCAAACCAATGATCTAATGATATTGACATGACGTTGTCAATTCTCTTGACCTTCTTGATTAGCGTTGATGTCCAAACCATAGGTGGTCTAAGTCTGACCTCGAGCTGTTTATCTGCTAACTTAGCTAGCCACTCATATAGTTCCCTATGGATTCCTCCAAAGAAAATATCGTTTATATCAGTAAAGATATAACTTCCCAACCAATCTTATGTACCAAGACTAGGGTTCTTGTTCTAAGCTTCAATGGAGTCCTTTTCTTGATCTTCTATCCACTTTTGAATCTTTGTCTTTGATGGAAACCACCTTGACATTCCCTCAAGAAGATTATGATCTCGTCAACAGAACCATTTGTTGGCATAAGGGAAGACCCAGGGTTCATCTCTAACAATGCACCAAGAATCCCTAACTACTGGCCCTTTTAACAACACCTGCGAAGTAGATGCAGTCTCACTCGAAGTAGCTTTAAGGGGTTGTAGGACATAGGTGTCTACAACGAGAGCAAATGTAGAGTGGATTCACCACAACAACACACAGTCACCTGGTTATTATTTATCTTCCTTAAACCTATTGCGTAAGTTATATTTCAAATCTAATACAATATCACAATAGCAGCATATCAAATGACAGAGAATGCAACAACAATCACACATAACAAAAGATATACATTTTTCATCCTCTCCCTAGGGCTACATCCACCGAACTATGATTTATGATATATTAAGATGGAAGAATACAGTTCTTATCTACGCTCTTAGCTAGCATATATTCTCTTCCTTTCTCTCTTTCTCTCCCCTCCTTGTGCACCCAACTGCAGGGTTGATCTTTGTACCCAACTAAATATCCTACAATACCAAAAGGCTCTCGCACAAAACACTTATCTCTCACACAGTAGTACTCACTCAATCACACAATAACAATGAACTCTCAACCAACTTAGCACCAACCCATCATAGGTCTTTTAGACCTTTATTTATACATTACAATAGCTCTCAGACACCCTTAGTTTGAAACCTAAGTGTCAAAACCATAGATACCAAAACCCTAGGTCAACTTGACTCACGTTTTCAGGACTTTGACAACCTCTCTTTCCTTCCTTCACATGCGGTGCTTCAAAGCATCTGTTGACATCTTCTTTCACTTGATGAGTTGTCCATGATCCCTCTTTCGTTTTGATATGCCATCCTTGAACTCCTAGTCCAATGACCTTCTTTATCTTACTTCGCTTTGTCTTTTCTGCTCTTTTGCTCACTTGGACCCAATATGAGTCATTGTGTCTTCCGCACAGTTCGTATTTTTCCTTTTCTCCCTTAATATTTGCTTTCTTCCATAACCAAGGGAAAACAGTCCCCGAACACTCACTTGTGACTCATCCCGAGGCACCTTAGGTCTGAGATTTCTGGTTCATTTTAGCTTCAGACTGCGTAGGGAAGCTTATGATTTCTTCTTTTTCCCTCCCTTCTATGTGAAGAATGTTTTTTTTTTTCTTGGTACCCAGTTTCAACTGCACCTGGTACCTAGACCCTTTTCCTTATTCTTTTACTGAGAGGTGCGAGGCATCTGGTTGTCATAATAAAATTTCAACTGTCTTCCGTTCACCAAACCTTCCTTCCATTCTCCAGTCAAAGTATTCAATTGTGCAACTCCTCCTTCTATAACATAGGAAACCTCATATGGCCCAAGCCAATGCATCCTGAACTTCCCTGGATGCCTCATGAACTTTGTTACACATTATTTTTGTGATCCCTATGACCGTTAATGATGTAAACCTATTTGTTGCCTTCATAGGGGTTAGTGGCCTGAGTTCCTGAAGAGAGAAGGGAGAAGAACTTTTCCTAAGAAAATAAGTTGCATTTTCCCTTGCAAAAACCCTGTAAAAAAGGAAGTTCGCAGGTTGCTATATAGGCAGGGTGCGAGAATGCATGATTCTTGTAGGTTGCACCATAGATAGGGTGCGATATGTTCACAGGTTTCTCTATAGGCAGGGTGTGAGAATGCCTACACGTGGGAAAAACAAGCGTTTTCTCGAATCTTCTAGAAGGAGAAACTTCTATGGTGAGGTGGCATCCGAATGGTTTGGATCTTACTCACTTTCATGATTTAGTGGGATCATCCTAACCTCCTCACCTTATCCTCTTCAACTTATAAAAGGAGAGGAGTTCTCATGGAGAAAGTTAGCTTTTGTTAGCTTTGGATCTTTTGAGATTAGCTTGGATTGGATTGAGCTTTGGAGATTTTTAGCTTAGCTAGATGAGCCACTTTGTCAAGATAGATTGTGAATATTATCAGATTTGTGCTCTCAGAATTCTTGGAGTGAAAGTGTGTGGGGAATGAAGGACATTTGGAAGGGACCTTACAACATCAAGGACATGGTTGTAATCTCTCTTTCACATTTAATATGATACAATAATATGATTCTTTCCTATAAATCTTGTTGTGTTTTATTGTATGATTCCATGATCACATACATAGGTTTATATTGAGTTTATGCTATTGCTATCACTTTGGTTGGTTGCGTTCTTTTGCAGGATCATCATTGTATGAACGTTGGAATGGAGCTAGGATGTAGATGGTGAGAGGAAGTGACGTTTAAACGGTATGTCACCTATCCCTCTTTAGTTAGTAAATTCAATATCTAAAACTTAAGGAAAGTATCATGTTCTGTTGTTTTTTGTTCTAGATCTAGGTGGATCTAGGGAGATCTGTTAGTGTCCGCACCTACTGATTTTTCTGATAACAAGCTTACTGTCATATACCAATACCAGATCTCCTTGCTTAAAAGATTTCTTCTTGATGTTTATGTCATGGTAGGCCTTTTCTCTTTGTTTCTAAACTTGCTGGTGAAATCTTGCAATAAATTTGTCTTCTTCCAATTTGACCAACTACGCAAGCCTCTCTTGCACAGTGCAAGTGTCATCCATATCTATAAAGGTTTCAATTCTCAGAATAGGAACCAAATATTCAATGGGTACAAATTCTTCTAGACCATAGACCATTTTAAAGGGGATCTGCATGGTCAGTTTCTTGCAAGTGGTTCTATCGGCCCATAATACTGCTGGTACTCTAAAATCCCAGTCATCCATGTTCATGCTGCATATATTCATCAATGTTGTCTCCAAGATCTTATTGAATGCTTCAACTATCCCATTTTCTTGTGGATGATAGGGTGTTCTCTTCTGATGTTGAACTTCAAATTTCTTATTCAAGGCTTCAATATTCTTGTTAATATAATGTGTTCCTTGATCGCTCATAAGGATTTTTGGGCATCCAAACCTGGTTATGATATCATAAAATATGAATCATGCAGCTCTAGTTTCACTATAATCCTTAACTGATCTTGCTTCTTCCCATCTGGTCAAATACTCTGTCATAGTGATTATGTATCTAGCTCATGTGCATTTTCTTGGTGGGTTGATAGGTCCTACGAAATCAATGACCCATTTCTCAAATGCATGTAAGGTCAACTGAGATGCTAAAGGTATATTATCTCTTCTGGACAGTTTCTCAACTCTTTAGCATACATCACAGGCCTTATAGTATTCCTTATCATATTTGTGTAGAGTAGGCCACCAGAGGCCATCCCTAAGAATCTTCTGCATTGTTTCTTTCCCTGCATAGTGTCCTCTTGTGATGCCTTCATGTTCTTCTGTGATGTTCACATTCCTAGGATCATCATCTTCAGCTGCATTGATATTGTAACAACCTTGCAACTTATAAAGAGGCACAATCCATTCATCCTCATCTTGCTCCAAAGGGAGGCTAGGTGCTTCCTCGAACACTTTATGTTTTACAACCTGTAATGCTTGACCTACTGTAGGATATTGGATTTCAAACAAAAAGGTAGTTACAAATTTCTAGGTCATACCTTCCCAATCTGCAATGATGAGGCACAATTCTTCTTGAAGATACCAATTGATGGGAGTTTTGTCTAGTGTGTTAATGAATTTGTGTACCCACTATTCTTGAGGAATGATGCTCTAGGATTCCTTGCAAATTCACACATGGTCCTTCAGACAACTTTGATCTATGTACCTAACTTCACAGCCTTCTACTTACTCTAAAAATTGTGTTGTCATTAAAGTGAGACATTGTACTCAGTCTATAGTATTGTTTTTATGTGTCCCCCACCATCTCGCTGGAGTTGATTTCAGGGCCTCATCCATTGCCAACAATCTTTGTTGTGTTGGTACAATTTCTTAAAATTTCACTAAGAATGCTTCTAAGTGATTTATACCATCAAAGGTGGGCAAGTTACTTACTGTTGTGCCGATCCAACAAACTTATCTAGTTAATATAACACATATCCTTGTAGATACTTTGTACATTTTATTCTTCTAGTTCTCTAGTGCTTCTTCTGAATCTGATGAGCATGCACTGTCACTTTTCTAGCTCAAATTCCCATATGTTGTAGGATTAATGTAGTCATGCTATCTGGATTTTAATTTGTATATGTTTTTTAGTTCATATGCATGGTATTATTCTCTGATGGGTTCTATGTATCTCTAACCTTCATCAGCATGGACGAAATGTGCAGAAAATATTTCCATCCACATCCAAGCTACTTTCAACTCAATAAACGTATACAAGAAACTGACAAGTTTACTCACCTCTTTTCCATCTCTGAGAGAATAAGATTGATCAAATGCCATAGGCATTCCACATTCTCTTAATTCTGTTTGAAAATTCAATGAAGAAGCTTGATCTCTTCTGATTTCCTTTCTTGCTTCCACAAATATCTACTTCTCTTTCCTTGGATCAAACTCTTGTGTCTTCTCTGTAGCTTTCCTGACTCCTGATTCTTCTCTAGTATTTCCTTGGATCACTCTATCTTCTCTTGTAACAACACCTCCTATAGTGATAACAATGAATCCGGGATCTTCTCCGTGAGGTTCTTCTTTGATTAGTTGTATTTGTTGGTTTCCTCCTAGTTTCTCTTGAAGCTTAGCCAACAATGTTGGACATTCCTCGATAACATGCTCGAATGAGTTGCAGTAGATGCAAGTGGTACAACTGTTCTGATAGTCCCTTCCCAAGTGTCCTATTTATGTGTAGTTATAATAGATGATTTGTCCTCAACCTTGACTCATACCTCCTCCTCTTCCTCTTCCTCGAAACCCACCAGGAGGGTTGAAGTTTCCTCTCCTAGGGGAATTATACTACGTAGTGCTTCCTTATTGTTGTACTTCATCTTGAATTTTGTATATATCCCTTGAACTTTGATGCATGAGATCATAATCCCTAGAACCCTTTCATCATGTACATCCAACTTATAGAATGCACAATATAGATTTGCGCATGTCTGGACATATTTTTGTAGATAGTAACATTCACCAGGGCGATGTTGATTTCTACATACCTCACACAAGGGTAGGGTAATTTTCTTCAAAGGGCTCGGAGCTGCAGAGGCCAAGTATTCATGAAATAGGGGATAGTTCTCCTTGTCATGGCCTTTTGATTTGCATCTGATACACCAAATGTCTTCTCTTTTATCTTTTCCCTTGTCTCTCCTCATATCTTCTACCTGCAGTGATAAGATAGTTAGCTGACTCAATATTTGACTCATACCTGAGATGGATTCTCCCATTGGGGATGATTCTAATTTCATGGCAATCTCCAGTGCCTCAGCCTATGAAGTGATATTTTGTTGCATCAGAGGAATTCTAATGTGTGGAAAGGTGGAAACAATGAACCATTCCTTGTTCTTCTCATCTGGGATCTGAAAACACAAATGGCCTGTCAAGGTCTTAAATATCTGATCAAACTCCCACACAGGTTCAATTGTTCTCTACTTGATTTCTTTTAGTTTTTTAATGCACTATGACTCTGACTTAGGTTTCTTGAATTTGGCAATTAGTGCAGTGTTAATGGCATTCAGTGGTTTAGGTGTGGCTCCTTGGATGAATTTCATGTACCGTCTGAGTGTGTGATCTCTTAGGGTAGTGTTGAACTGAGCTCATTTGATAGATTCATCGGTGATTTTCTTAATTCTCGACACAACTTCACATAGAAACCAATGATGATCAGGATCTTCAGATCCATCTCCTCTAAAGGTGGGTAACCTCATCTCATCTGCCATAGATATTCCTAGGTTTCTTAACTGAATATGTGGTGGGATTTTAGTGACAGTGCTCTGATCATTCTGATGACTTATGTTACTCTGGTTACTTAACACTGCTAAAGAAACAGGAGGAATACTCGTACTTACTTGAATAGTTGGCATAGTTATTGAAGTTTTTGGCTCTTCTCGGCGAGGTTCCTCTGTCCTAGCATATTCTAAATGCTCTTCATCTATCAGATATTCCTCTTTTCCACTATAGAACCCTTTGTCTCCGTAGTTCTGCTTCAACAGGTTAGCGATATGAACTTCTCTGAACACTCTCCCACTGCGCATATGTCCAGCCTCTATGTCGCTGTCGTTGTCTGAATTTTTGAACATTATCTCTTTCAATCTGACCAATTACTATATCTTCAAGATGTTCTTCTCATGAAATAGCATCTTGATCTTCAACTTCATAAAATGTTAAAATTTTCCTCTAGGTCCCTTAAATAAATATTTATGTATTTGGCTATACGATTCCACTATGTCAACAACAAACTCAGTGATATACTATCTGATGTCACTATCAAACCAATGATCTAATGCTCTTGACATGACGTTGTCAATTCTCTTGACCTTCTTGATTAGCATTGACATCCAAACCATAGGTGGTCTAATTCTGACCTCGAGTTGGGTATTTGCTAACGTATCTAGCCACTCATCCAGCTCCCGATGGATTCCTCCAAAGAAAATATCATGTATATCAGTAAATATATAACTTCCCAACCAATCTTATGTACCAAGACTGGGGTTCTTGTTCTAAGCTTCAACGGAGTCCTTTTCTTGATCTTCTATCCACTTTTGAATCTCTGTCTTCAATGGAAACCACCTTGACATTCCCTCAAGAAGATTCTGATCTCGGCAATAGAACCATTTGTTGGCACAGGGGCGGACCCAGGGTTCAACTCTAACAATGAAACAACAAGCCCTAACTACTGGCCCTTTCAGAAACACCTCCAAAGCATATGCAGTCTCACCCAAAGTAGCTATAGGGGGTTGCAGGACACAGGTGTCTACAACCAGAGCAAATGTAGAGTGGATTCACAACAACAACACACAGTCACCTAGTTATTCTTTATCTTCCTTAAACCTACTGTGCAAGTTATATTTCAGATCCAATACAATATCCCAATAGAAATATATCACATGACATAGAAAACAACATCAATCACACATAACATAAGATATACGTGGTTCACCCTCTCCCTAGGTCTACATCCACAGAACTGTGTTGTATGATATATTAAGATGGAAGCATACAGTTCTTATTTGTGCTCTTAGCTAGCATGTCTTCTCTTCTTCTATCTCTTTCTTTCCCCTCCCTGTGCACCCAACTACAGGGTTGATCTTCACACCCAGCTGAAGCTCATACAATACCATAAGGCTCTTGCACTCAACACTTCTCTCTCACATAGTAGTACTCACTCAATCACACAATAAAAATGAACTCTCAACCAACTTAGTACCAACCCATCGCAGGTATTTTAGACCTTTACTTATACATTACAATATATCTCGGACACTCTTATGTTGAAACCTAAGTGTCAAAACCTTAAATACGAAAACCCTAGGTGTCTAAAACCCTAGGTCAATTTGACCCGCATTTTCAGGGCTTTGCCAGGCTATCTTTCCTTCCTTCACGCGCGGTGCTTCAAAGTATCTATTGACATCTTCTTTCTCTTGCTGAGTTTTCCATGATTCCTCTTCCTTTCTAGTCTGTCATCCTCAGTCTCCTAGTCCAAAGAATTGATTTATCTTACTTCACTCCATCTTTTATGCTCTTTTTCTCATGTCGACCTAGTATGAGTCACTGTGTCTTACTTGCAGTTCATGTTTTTCCTTTTCTCCCTTAATCTTTTATTTTTTCCATAACCAAGGTCCAACACCATGGATAATGAATTAAAGTCATGAAAGAATCCTCTAGGTGATTCAATGTACCACTTAGCTATGGTCCTAGTAAGAGTTATTTGGAAAATATGTAAGAATAAAGAGTCATCCATCAAGGAGTTTGATGAACACAAAAGATGGAAAGTCATAACATAATTATTAGGGTCAACTCCCAATTTACCATCAAACTTTGGAAAATCCGAGGTTAATTTGGCAGGAATAACTAGCCAAGAAGGAGAGTGTGAAATGGGATCATTCATTAATCTAGACAAGTCTGGTAAATCCAAAGTGGGTAAAAATGGCAATTGACAATTAACTTCTAGATACTGGTAACTTTGAGGAGGAAGTCCTGTCAGAATACCAGTAGGACCATAACCAACTTGTAAAGGTGCATTATATATGGATCCCATTGTAGGTTGTTATTGTGGGTATTGGGACATATAAGAAGGGTTAATGTGATATCCTTGAATTATTTAAAAATAAATTATTTTAAAGTTGTTATTCTAAAATTAAATTTCCATTTTTGGAAATTCGAATTTTAGATTTTTGAAGTATGTAATTATTATTTTATGACTGTTGGAATTTTTTTTGACATGCCAACTATCCACTTTTGAGGGACACATGTATGAGACAAAAATTTTAAATAAATTTAATATTGGAGAACAGATGGAACAACCAGCTTAAAAATAGATGACTATGACTCCATGAGTGGGGAACATGGTTGAGTTAACTCAGAGCTAGTTTTTACAAATGTCAGAAGTTAATTTCTATCACTAGCAACCCATAGAAATCGAGGATTTGTAAAGATGAAAATTTCCTAAGGGAGGGAAAAGAATGGAAATACCTATGCATGAGATATATACAACATATGTAGGAGACAAGATGTTGTTTAGTATGTTGGGGAAAAGAAATTGTTTTAGTTTTATGAGGACATCATTTGTGAGGCAAACAATTTTTTGAATTGTTTAGTGAGACAGTGGCTAAAGAGTGATTCTCAGTTTTCCCTAATGGAATTATGGTAAGGCTAGGGGGTGATCAGGACAAGTAAACATGGTTGTTCTATATCTACGGTTTGGTGGAACATGGTCGTTCCATTTGTTTTCCCAACATCATTATTCAAATATGTATTTTAACTGTTCCTTTCATTTTTATGAAGTGTTATAATGGATGATATTATATATATAGGTAATGATCTATATAGGTGTGCCTCATGGTCATAACATGTATTTTAAGCCATAACAAATTTGTTAAATTTCCTACTATTTAAAATACCTGTTAATGTTTCTGGTGAGATTTGATTTGTAATAGTTACAATATATATATGTAAGCTACATAATGGATCTACATAGGAAAATGTGTAGGTAATAAAACTATGGAGTCACTGTATGGATATTTCACACACGGAAACTATCTACTAGAGAAAAGACACAAGTGAACCAAAGATGTTAGATTGTATCTGAACAATAATAAGTAAATTGATTGGTTTTTCTTCTGCCTATATTTATCTCTCAAACTAGAGTAGAGAAGAAAAATCTGCGATCATACATGAGTATAAAAATAGATGAACACAAAGTCCCATATATAATTACACATATATTAAAGAAATGTATATCTGATACAATATATCTCAAATAATATCATGCAATTTTTTTTTATGTGAAGTGATAGGTCATTGAAGTATACAGGGCCTTGTAGTTCTCCCTTCATGGAATCAAAACATTCAAACTTAACCTGCAAAAGAAAACTAGTATAGGATTACTATACCATCTTAATATAATCGAAGGGGTAAGATAAAACAAGATGAGAATAGGGCATGTACTTATCTCGGGATTGGGCATCTCTTTGATCCTTGTGAAGTGATGTCTGCGACTCGGGAGGATGAGTGGGTGAACAATAGTCTGATGGGTTTCCTTGCAAGAAAAGGGACTCAACAAACAAACGGATATCCATAAACATAAACCAAATAAAAATTACAGAGATTAATGTAAAAGATTAGTTACAATGAAGCCCAATACCGAGATAAAAAAATTGTGGTAAGTAATTGCAAATATTTGTTATGGTGAAGAAATTACCAGTGCTAATATAAAGTTAAAAATTATAGAGGAGTATTTACGAGTGCTAGTACATAGACTAATTACCAAAATAATCACGAAGAATGGTTACAAAGAACAATCACTGAAAACCAATTATAAAGTCTAACTACAGAGACAACAACAAACCCTTTAAAGGATATAGATCTACAAGTATTTCCTCAAAGTACACAGACAAATTTCCAAATTAGAGAAATTGAAAGATCAAGTGAAGGAATTACAGAGACAACAAGAAACCCTCGAAGGAGATAGATCTACAACGTTTCCTCATCGAACTTAGGAAGACCTCTTAGTTAGAAAAATAAAAATACTAGTGAGTAACTACATAGAATAGCGATAACATTTAAAAAATCATTGTATCAACATTGCATCGCATAGAGTATACCAGTCTTGAATATAAAGAAGATACACAAAACCGACAAGGATTATGGTATAATTGTAAACACAACAAGCATCGAGGGTTACGGGAAAGTCCTGAAAACCACAAGAATATATATATGTGTGTGTGTGTGTGTGTGTGTGTATGGAAGTTAAGTATAATGGTTAAACCTCAGACTATGGCATGAATTGGTTTGACGGTTGGACATGGTGAAGGAACACATTGTATGCAAAACAAAAAATTTAAGAGCAAACGATCGAGTCTCTTTTCCATACTCAGAACCTCCCAGTAAATATCTCATAGAGAAGCTAGTACCCTCATTTAAACTTCAACCATGAACGAAAAAATTTAAAGGATTTAGTTATGTACCAAACGACATATAGTGGTGCTCCGACCACAAGTTTCAAACTTGGGAGAACTTAGCAAGACATGGGACAATCGGTGTAAATATTAACATAGAAATAAAATGTAGTATTAGAGTCTCTTTTGAATCCAAACAATTAAGGGTAGAAAACCTTACTGGTTACAGAGAATTCTATTGCCATAGGCATATTGGTGTATCTATTTTACTCTTGAGTAGGCTCTACAGAGTAGCTAGGTCACAAGGAGTCATACCATGGAGGAAATCCTAATGAAAACAATGAAAGAGGACAAATGTGTTGGGTGTAATGGTCCCTCGATGTAATATCCCCAAAAATAATTAATTATTAAAGTCTATGTGCACTTCGGAATAAATTTATTTTTTTGGCAAATTCGTATTTTGAATTTTTTTTTCATTTATGGAAAATACAAATTTGGAATTTGATTATTGTGATTAATTATTTATGTCTGTTGGGAAAAAATTTGATTTTCCCAACTAACTCTTTGATTGTGAAGCATGTAAAAGACAAATCTTTATATATATTAAATGTTGGAAGACAAATGGAACATCTAGGTTGAAAACATATAACCATGACTCCATGAGTGGGAAAGATATTTGAGTTACCTCAGGGATGATTTTTACAAGTGGAAAATGAGGAATTTGACCACTAGCAGCCCCTGAAAATCAAGGATTTGTAAAGCTGTGAAAATTCTCAAGGAGGGAAAGAAATACCTAGGCACAAGATGCACATAATCTACAACATATGGAGGAGGCAAGACATTGCCTAGTATGTTGGAGAAAGGATATTACTTGTTGTTATGAACATTTTTTAGTGTGAGGCAAGGGGGTTTCTGATCTGCAAGAGAGAACTGTAGAAAAGGAGGATAATTTCAATTCACCCTTATGGACTCATGGTCAGGCTAGGGGGTGAACGAAGCAAGTAACTTGGTTGTTCTTTTCTATGGTTGGGTGGAATGTGGATGTTCCATTTGTGTCCCAACATCAATTTTCAGATAAGAACCTTTACTTCTATTCTGGTTAATATCTGGTTGATTACAAATTGTTAGAGGTGTGATGGGTTTATGTGATGTTAGTTCTTATATAAATGATTGACTAAATGCATAATACTCTGCAGATTACCATTGTTATATGAATGATGAAATCTTGTGATGTTAGTAAATACATAGAAGCTTGAATGAATGTATACATATAGATACTCATGAAAAAGGAAAGTATTGAGCTATTGTATACTTCTAGTGTGATTAAATGTGATTATATATCCTGTGCATAACTGTGTGGATATACGTATGTATTTCACACAAAGGAAAGGTTGGAAATGGGTAGTTGTTTTCCATGGGTTATATATATATATATATATATATATATATATATATATATATATATATATATAAACAATGATTTTCAATTGTCTACAATTACATGCTACAATAGTTGTTACAATACTTGAAATTGTTCAAATGAATTTAAATAACCTGTATAATCATATAAGAATAAATCTTAAATGCTCTATATAGCTAGGAAACCTTGGTTCAACTTTCATTACAGTGGATTACCCTAGAGCAAGGACCCATGTATCACTAGTAGACAAAACCTGAGAAGTGTTGTATAAAATGCCAAGATCGGAACTCAAATACCTTTTTCAAGCAAGGAGGCTCTTAGCAAACTGGGTAGGGCTTAGCAAACTGTACTTTTAAAAATTGAATTTTACTTGTAAGAACTGAGATGAATAATTACTTATCTTGAATTCAGCGAAATACATAATCGCCACAAAATCTTATGTGACGACCGTCCACGACCAAACGAGAAGGTTGGTCCATAATCCCACTGATGGGTATTCTCTGAAGACAAAATCAGGGCCCCATCATTAATTGATGAAATCTAAGTATGAAATTTGAGTATACTTCCTTGAAGTACAAAATGCAATCTACGATTTTATAATAGAAGGAAAATTTAAATACAAGTTATAAACCACACAAGAATACATAAGGCTATGGAAATTATAAATCATAATAGTGATAAAGAAATTATATGAATTATAAACTACACAATGTGAGTTAAGTAAAAAAAAGCACAATTTCACAACCTCGAAATGATAAAGAAATGCCTCTGGTCACCCAGATCTCAATATACAACTTACACAGATTTAGAATAATTCGCATAACGCACAGTCACAAATTTCACAAAGGGTAACAATGTCTATTATTCAAACATGGAGTGAAGGTATTATGACTTTTACAATTGCTACATAAGTATTTGAAACACGAAGGATTTAAGATGAAATTCTCACAAGCCCAGTTACGATTTTCACATATAGGTAAGAAACCCTTTTTGCTTACACAGGGAATAATATTACGAGTATGCACATTATAAAATCAAGGAAACTTAATTTATAGTATGTTTATGGGCTGTAAAATGTTAGATAGACGGCCGATAGTTCAGGTTTCATACACGTATAATCCTTTTAAAAACCAGGAGATTAATCGTATGGAAAAACAGAGTAATATTATGAGATTTATACATACAGTGAAACCACTTTCCTTCCCTGAATGTAAATCATTTCGTTCCTGAGGGTTTAGAAAAAATACAAAAGGCACCTACCACATTGCTTGGCCTAAAGGAAAGTAATTTAAGAGTTGTTATAGAAACACAAAGAAAAGTATAAATATGGAAGTTCGGGGCATAATTATGACGTAAGAAACTTAAGAAAAATACACGTATAAATAATAAATAGAAGGACGAGGTCAAAGACTAATGACATACCTATGGAAATTTACTTAAATATTACAGATAATAAATATTGAACCAGGAGATTAAATCACCCTCGCATAAGCTTCATACAAATCCTGAATTGAAACTATGGATAGAGGGTGATTACATGATTTCAGGTGAGGGCATTCACGAATTTATACACATGAAAAAGTAAGTAAACAACCCGAGTCTTTAAATCCTTTGATAATTTAACCCTTATTGTCTGCCTTTCAATTTCAGAAAGAGGTATAGTCCATAGTGCGGTAAGGTAAATACTCAAAGTCATGAAAGTGTGTTTATACTCACTAGAAATGCTAACCCTACAATATAAAAACTTTCCACGATTTACCCAATGGGGATATACCACACAAAGTGTGGATGTGGGCGTTGCTCTGAGATTAAGTGAAGATAAATAAAAGAACTTAAAACTCGAGAGCCTGGAAGGGGACAATTACAGAGGGGAAATATGAACATGACTACCAATACAATCTATCCACTTCTTGTTATAGAATAACACAGGCGATAGAAATTTTTGGGTTACCTGGTATAGAAAGCAGATCAGATGGTTGTGCACCTCCACTCTTACCTAGGGAAAGTATGCTCCAAGTCACCGGCCATGCATACAGAGAAAGGGCATTACATGGTTAACGATGGGGTATTTTTCGCAAATACACAGAGCCAAAGGGGAAATGATACATAAATAACCTCGAAAACCTTTGCAATGCAGAGTAATAGTGATAGGATTTCTCGTAGTACCATGGCCACGTGAATAAAATGACATGGCATGCCCTCATTGGACACGGTCACCTCACTATCTATTACATTATAGGACCACTCTTAATTGAATAGTCAGATGATTAATGTATTACAGAAAGACTTCACACTGCCATTAACTTAGTTTACAAAAACACATTCAATGTTGGGCCATGTCACTAGGTCAGGTGGGTGTTCACATTGTTTGGTTTAGGGTTTTAGTGTTGGTTAAGTGCATTACCAGGGCATTAGGGTTTGTGACCTATTATGCCTCGATGAAAATCAACCTTATAAATGTTAATACTTGTGCATTGAGTAACCATTTCAATACAATTGGCACGCAGTACTTTGATAGTTACCTTGTTAAGTTTAAAAACTAATGAGATATGAACTTTGTCTATAATTGTTATAATATGTATATAGTAGGGGTAAGGTTTGTATTATATGGGCACATACATGTATGTTAGTAACGTTAAGGAATTTCGTGTAGTGAATATAATACCTTATACATACGACTTTACAAGAATAAGGCTATATATA
>ML778269.1:1311843-1326074 GCA_009831015.1 Picea engelmannii | reverse complement strand
CATCAAGTAGTAAAACATCATGTCGTCTATCAGAACGCACCATAATCAAGCATAAATGTATTACTATCAGAAAAGTCCAGATCACTTGCGAGCAAGTGTCCTCAAAGAATAAGTTTGTAAGTGCGCCAGAGCGGGATGTTACATAACGATGTTTATTATTCAAACATGGAGTGAAGGTATTACGACTTTTACAATTGCTACATAAGTATTTGAAACACGAAGGATTTAAGATGAAAGTCTCACAAGCCCAGTTACGATTTTCACATATAGGTAAGAAACCCTTTTTGCATACACAGGGAATAATATTACGAGTATGCACATTATAAAATCAAGGAAAATTAATTTTTAGCAATTTTATGGGCTGTAAACTCTCAGATAGAGGGCCGATAGTTCAGGGTTCATACATGTATATGCCTTTTAAAAACCAGGAGATTAATCATATGGAAAAATAGAGTAATATTATGAGATTTATACATACAGTGAAACCACATTCCTTCGCCGAATGTAAAGCGTTTCATTCCTGAGGGTTTAGACAAAATAGAAAAGGAACCTACCAAATTACTTGTTCTAAAGGAAAGTAATTTAAGAGTTGTTGTAGAAACACAAAGAAAAGTATAAATATTGAAGTTCGGGGCATAATTATGCCGTAAGAAACTTAAGAAAAATACATGTATAAATAATAAATAGAAGGACAAGGTCAGAGACTAACGACATACCTATGGACATTTACTTAAATATTACGGATAATAAATATTGAACCAGGAGATTAAATCACCCTCGCATAAGATTCATACAAATCCTGAATGAAAACTATGGATAGAGGGTGATTACATGCTTTCAGGTGAGGGAGTTCACAAATTTATACACATGAGAAAGTAAGTAAACAACCTAAGTCCTTAACCCCTTTGATAATTTAACCCTTATTGTCTATCTTTCGATTTCAAAAAGAAGTATAGTCCACAATGCGGTAAGGTAAATACTCAAAGTCATGAAAGTGTGTTTATACTCACTAGAAATGATAACCCTACAATATAAAAACTTGCCATGATTTACCCAATGGGGATATACCACACAGAGTGTGGGTGTGGGCATTTCTCTGAGATTAAGTTAAGATAAAATAAAAGAACTTCAAACTCGAGAGCCCGGAAGGGGACAATTAAAGAGGGGAAATATGAACATGACTACCAATACAATCTATCCACTTCTTGTTATAGAATAACATAGGCGATATAAATTTTTGGGTTACCTGGTATAGAAAGAAGATCGGATGGTTGTACGCCTCCACTCTTACCCAGGGAAAGTACGCTCCAAGTCATCGGTCACACATACAGATAAAGGGCATTACATGGTTAACGATGGGGCATTTTTCGCAAATACATAGAGCCAAAAGGGAAACGATACAACAATAACCTTGAAAACCTTTTCAATGTAGAGTAATAGTGATAGGATTCCTCACAGTACCCTGGCCATGTGAATAAAAGGACATGGCATGCCCTCATTGGACACGATCACCTCACTATCTAGTACATTATAGGACCACTCTTATTTGAATAGTCATATGATTAATGTATTACAGACAGAATTCACACTGCCATTAACTTAGTTTACAAAAACACATTCAATATTGGGCCATGTCACTAGGTCGGGTGGGTGTTCGCATTGTTTGGTTTAGGGTTTTAGTGTTGGTTAAGTGCATTACGAGGGCATTAGGTTTTGCGACCTATTACGCCTCGATGAAAATCAACCTTATAAATGTTAATACTTGTGCATTGAGTAACCATTTCAATACAATTGGCATGCAATACTTTGATAGTTACCTTGTTAAGTTTAAAAACTAATGAAATACAAACTTTGTGTATAATAGTTATAATATGTATATAGTAGGGGTAAGGTCTGTATTATATGGGCACATACATGTATGTTAGTAACGTTAAGGAATTTTTTGTAGTGAATATAATACCTTATACATACGACTTTACAAGAATAAGGCTATCGTGTATGGCCATATATATATATATATATATATATATCACATGATAAATCCAATCGTTTTTATACCTATTATATAATGGTATAAGTAAGGACACCATATATGGGGTTTTATATGGGTAAGCATTAAGTATTCATTTAGTGGATACAAAGTAGAAGGTGTTGAGTTTTTGTTATAAGATAGATCCTTTGGAATAACTCATATAAATGTACAATGATAAAAATTGTATCATTTATGGTACATGTACGATATAGTCTCTAAATAGACGTCGTAAGAAAAGAATACATTATATTGCTAATGTGACGATAATAAAGTTATGTGGAACAAATAGGGAAGATTCAAGAAGTGTTAATGCACCTAACATTTTTTTTTCCGGTAATTTTGGGTTACATTACATATGGTATCAGAGATGAAGGTTACAACACTTGAACCTTAGGGCAAGGCCAATTTAGTTTAGTACATTGTATTTCTGTTAAAAAAAAAAAAAAAAACTAACAAAATCCTTATAGTTACAAACGTAAAAAAAAAAATTTGTTGTGAAAATGGAAACATAAAATGAAGAGGAAATCAGACTTGAAGAGAATCCCAATCAAGGACCTCCTAAAGAACCTACACAGAAAAATGAAGGAATTTCCGCCACCCAGGTTCTGGAAACAATGAGGAACCTTATCACGGAACTACAAGTTTTCAATGAAGATAATGAGAAACTGAAAAAAGCACATGAAGACCAACAACAAATAAATGAAGTGTTGTTGCGTAGCATAGTAACAAAAAAGAGTCCAAAAGAAAATGACAAGGAAGAAGAAGTCAACAAAAGAGACTCTAAAAATTCTGGTCCTGAAAAAGAAAATGAGAATAGTTCTTCTGAAGGCACAAAAGCAACAGGAGACAAAACAATCACAGGAAGGAAAATAAAATAGGTGGATCAACTGGAAGGTGAATTCAAGAAGATCAAACCATCCACCTTTAATGGAGAATCTAGGACGGATGAAGAGGATTAAGCATGGTTACTAGATATAAATAAATACTTTCAGATCTATAATTATTCTAGTAACATGAAAGTTTGAATGGCCATTTACAACTTGAAGGGGAAGGTGAGTATCTGGTGGAAAGACCTGAAACTAGCCAAGGGATTAAAAGAAAAATAGATGGAGTGGTCAAAGTTCAAGAAATACTTCAAGAAGTAGTATTTATCATAAATATATTACGAAAGAAAGACTAAGGAATTTTATGAGCTAAGGCTCGGACAACTGACCATGGATGACCTGATAAATAAATTTCTTGAATTATTGAAATTTGTACCCTACATCAAGGAATATAAAGTAAAAATACATCAATTCTTAAGCTGTCTTCCACATTCATACAAGTACATAATTGAATTCGACAACCCCAAAACTTTAAGAGAAGTGTTTACAAAGGCCCAGATGTGCTATGATCAATACAAACAACGGTCTGAAATTCCCAAGGCTTGGAAGGATAAGAAATAAGACATAATGAATTAGCGGAATAAAGGCTTCCAACTATTCCCTTTCAGGAATATGGCAAAGAAATTCCAAAGGAAATATTCTCATTCTAACAGCCAGAATACCCAAGGGGGAGGTAGACCAGTTCATCTAGGAGACAATAAATTTGGGGATAGCCCCAGGGAACCTTTAAAATGTTGGGAGTGTGGAGAACCTTACTTGAGGAGGAACTATCCATGTTTAACTTCCGCAGTAAGGACCACAGTCCATAACCTGCAAGAATCCTGTACAGTAGGAGATGCGGGTAGAAGCATGCACATAATAATGTAGTTGTAGATGGATGATAAGATGATCATCAATCCACTATAGTGGAGGTTGAAGGTAATGTTAATAATAATCGTATTTCTATTCTAATTGAACCAGGAGCTAGTTTGAGTTATGTTACTCCTAGATTAGTTGAGTCAAAAAAGCTTAAGAAAGTAAAACATGATAAGTCGTGGTTAGTACAACTAGCAATAGGGACTAAGAGAAAAGTAACAAATTTCATTTCTTATTGTGAACTCAGTTTATATGGCCAAAATACAAATTTAAATATGAATATTTTACCTTTGGGATCTTACAATATAATCATTGGAATGGATTGGTTAGAGAAACATAAAGTAATTTTGAACTATTATGAAAAGTCACTTACTTACAGAGATGAAAAAAACACAGTTAGGACAATACAAGGCATTATAAAACCAGTCCCAGTTAGGCATATTTCAGCCAATCAGTTTAAGAAATACATGAATAAAGGTTGTCAAATTTATTCTATTCAAGTGAGTAATCTATTAGAAAAGGAAGATAAGCCCAGTCTAGAAGATTTTACTGTCATGCATGGATTTAGAGATGTATTTGTAGACGAAATACCAGAACTTCCTCCAAGAAGAGAGATAGATTTCTCTATCGATCTAATGCCTGGATCGGCCCCGATATCTAAGGAACCCTATAGGATGAGTTTACCTGAATTGACAGAGATAAAAATTCAGCTACAAGAACTATTGGGAAAGGAATCCATCAGACCAAGTTTCTCTCCTTAAGGAGCACCATTCCTTTTTGTTAAAAAGAAAGATGGGACTTTAAGATTATTTATTGATTATCGACAATTAAACAAGATGGCGATTAAGAATAAGTATCCTCTACCCAGAATTAACAACTTGTTTGACCAAGTGGGAGGAGAAAATATTTTCTCTAACTTAGATTTAAGGTCTGGTTATCACCAAGTCAAAATAAAGGATGAAGATATAAATAAAACAACTTTTAGAACGAGATACAGACATTATGAGTTTGTTGTTATTCCATTTGGTCTTACTAACACACCAACAACATTTATGTTTTTGATGAATAACATAGTCAATCAATATTTGGATAAATTTGTTTTGGTATTTATTGATGACATTTTAGTTTATTAAAAAATGAAAGAAGAACACGAAGAACGTCCGAAAATAGTATTGCAGACCTTAAGGAAACACAAGTTGTATGCAAAATTTGACAAATGTGACTTCTACAAAAAGAGAATACAATACCTAGGACATGTGATATCTGAAGAATGTATTTTAGTTGACCTAGAGAATATAAGAGCCATCATGGAATGGCCTATCCCTAAGGATGTGGCTAACATTAGGTCATTTTATGGGAATTAGTTGTTACTAGCACAGATTTATTGAAGGGTTCTCAAAGATTGCATACCCAATCAGATATCTATAGAGAAGGGAATAAGGTTTACTTGGTCACATAAATGTCAAGACAGTTTTAACAAGCTAAATGAACTGTTAACTACAACACCTATTTTAAGGGTAGAAGACCCTGATAAATAATTTACAGTCTACGTGGATGCAAGCAAATAAGTCTAGGGAGGTGTCCTAACTCAAGAAGGGCATTTTATCAGTTACAAACCATGTAAAATAAAAGAACGTGAATGGAACTACGTCACAAACGACTTGGAATTAGCAGCTATAATTCATGTGCTAAAAATGTGGTGACATTATTTAATGGGAAGGAAATTTATGCTGCTAACGGATAACAGTGGTGTGAAATTAATATTCAGTCAACCAGATCTTAACGCAAGGCAAGCAAGGTGGTTGGCCTTCTTGAGTGAATTCGATTTTGAAGTAAGACATATCAAGGGTAAAGAAAACAAAGTTTAAGATGCCTTAAGTAGAAGAACTAATGGACTTTTTGAGATAAGTATTATCAAAGTAGAAAATGACATTGAACAAAGAATAAAATCTGCAAGTTGTAATGATGAAAAATACATAAAAAAAGTAGCAGATTTACAATGAAATATAGAAAAATTCGACAAAACATATCTAATTTTAGATGAAAATGAACTGCTAAGGTTCAAAAATAGGTTGTACATAGCAAATTCGGCTGATTTAAAGTTAACAATTCTGGAAGAATTGCACAAAAATCCATATTCTGGTCATCGAGGATACCAGAAAATGGTAACAACTTTGAGAAAAATGTTTTATTGGCCTAACATGAAAGGCGAGACAACAGAATAATTATCCAAATGCCTAGATTGTCAACAGGTGAAGGTTGAACATCAACATCAAGCCGACCTCCTACAACCTCTACCTATACCAGAACGGAAGTGGGATATTATCTCACTGGACTTCATCACAGGCTTGCTTAAAACTCAAAAGAAAATGATTTGATTATGGTAGTGATTGATAAACTTAGCAAGTCTGCACATTTTATACCTGTGAAATCTACTTATAAATCTATTAACATGGCTGAAATATTTATGAAGGAAATATGTAGATTGCATGGAATTCCTAAAATGGTGACTTCAGATAGAGATGTTGAATTTACATCAACGTTTTGGAAATAATTGTTTGCAGGGTTGGATACTAACCTAAATTTCATCACAAGCTACCATCCACAAACGGATGGGCAAATTGAATGAACGAATCAGATTTTCAAAGACATGTTACAAATGTATGTAAGAACGAAACCAACTAAGTGGGAGGAATACCTACACTTAGTGGAATTTGCGTACAATAATGGTTATAAGACGTCAGCTAAGATGAGTCCCTTCGAAGCATTGCATGAAAAAAAACATACAAATCCAATTAGATGGGATAACCCAGTTGACAGACTTATGATGGGACCAAAAATGCTCCAGGAAATAGAGAAAACGATAATAAAGGTACAACATAATTTAAAAGAGGCACATGACAGACAAAAAATCCATGCAGATTTGAAAAGGAGACATCAGGAATTCCAAGTTGGGGACCATGTGTATTTGAAAATGAAGGAAAAGAGAAGCTCGTTGAAGCTAGGAAATTGTTCAAAGTTAGCACCCAGGTTGTGTGGCCCCTTTGAGATATTATCTTGAATTGGACCCGTGGCATATCAACTTGCACTCCCTACAAATTTAAAAGTTCATAATGTTTTTCATGTTTCTTTGTTGAAAAATTATATTCATGATCCTAATCACACCATTGATTGGAACATGGTGCAGGTGGAACCAGAAGGAGAGTTCCAAGAACAACCTCTGTGCATTCTGTACATGAATGAAATAGTACTATGGAAAAGATTCATCGCCCAAGTAAAATTGCAATGGAAGCACTTTAGTCCTGAGGAGGCCACTTGGGAATTGGAGGAAGATTTGTAGAAATATTATCCAACCCTATTCCAAGAGAGGAATCAAAATTGAGGACAATGTTGTACTGAAGGGGGAGAGGATGTAATATCTCCAAAAATAATTGATTATTAAAGTCTATGTGCACTTAGGAATAAATTTGCAATTTTGGCAAATTTGTATTTGGAATTTTTTTGCCATTTATGGCAAATCCAAATTTCGAATTTGATTATTGTATTTAGTTATTTATGACTGTTGGGAAAATATTTGGTTTTAAATATTTGATTTTCCCAACTAACTCTTTGATTGTGACACATGTAAAATACAAATATTTTTATATATTAAATGCAGGAAGACAAATGGAACAATCAGGATGAAAACAAATGACCATGCCTCTATGAGTGGGGAACAAATTTGAGTTACCTCGGGGCTAATTTTTACAAGTGGAAAATGAGGAATTTGACCACTAGCAGCCCCTGAAAATCCGAGATTTGTAAAGCTGCGAAAATTCCCAAGGAGGGAAATAAAGACCTAGGCACAAGATGCACATAATATACAACAAATGGAGAAGGCATGACACTTCTTAGTATGTTGGAGAAAGGATATTACTTGATGTTATGAACATTGTTTAGTGTGAGGAAAGGGGGTTTATGATGAGTAAAAGAGAACTGTAGAAAGGGAGGATCATTTCAATTCGCCCTAATGGACTCATGGTTAGACTAGGGGGTGAATGAAGCAAGTAACTTGGATATTATGTTCTATGATTGGGTGGAACATGGTTGTTCCATTTGTGTCCCAGCATCAATTTTCAGATAAGCACCTTTAATTGTATTCATGTTAGTATCCTGTTGATTGCAAATTGTTAGAGGTGTAATGGGTTTATGTGATGTTAGTGCTTATATAAATGATTTACTGGATGTATAATGCTCTACAGATTACCATTGTTAGATGAATGATGAAATCTTGTGATGTTAGTAAATACATAGAATATTGACTAAATATATACATATAGATACTCAAAAAAAGGAAAGGATTGAGCTATTGTATACTTCTAGTGTGATTATACATCCTATGCATAACTATGTGGATATACTTATGTATTTCATGCAAAGGAAAGGTTGGAAATGGGTAGTTTTTTTCCATGGGTTATATATATATATATATATATATATATATATATATATATATATATAAATTTTTCATATAAAGAAAAATCCTAACGATCCTTGAATTGCATGAGGGTATAAGAAATTACCATTGTTCAAATCATACAATAACTATAAAAGAACAACCAGGGTATTTAACAGTCCATATTTATATTACAACAAGTCTACAAACAGTGATTTTCAATGGTCTACAATTAGATGCTACAATACTTGTGACAATACTTGAAACTATTCAAATGAATTTCGATAGCCTGTACAATCATATGAGAATAAATCTTAAATGATATGTATATCCAGGAAACCGTGGTTCAACTTTCATTAAAGTGGAGTACCCTAGAGAAAGGACCATTCTATCACTAGTAGACAAAACCTGAGAAGTGTTGTATAAAATGCCAAGATTGAAACTCAAATACCTTTTTCAAGCAAGGAGGCTCTTCTTGATCTGTTTCCTTTGAGTGGCATACACCTATAGAGATAAAGGGGTAGGGATTAGAAAACTGTACTTTTAAAAATTGAATTTTACTTGTAAGCACTGAGATGAATAATTACTTATCTTAAATTCGGAGAAACACATAATTGCCACGGAAACTTGTGTGACGACTGTCCACTACCAAAGGGGAAGTTTGGTCCATAATACCAATGATGGGTACCCTCACAAGAAAAAGTCGGGACCCCATCATTAATTAATGAGATATGAGTATGAAATTGGAGTATACTACCTTGAAGTATAAAATGCAAGCCACAACTTTATAATAGAAGGAATTTTAAATACAAGTGATAAACCACACAGGGATACAGAAGGCTATGCAACTTATAAATCATAATAGTGATAAAGAAATTATACGAATTATAAACTACATAGTGTGAGTTAAGTAAAACAAATAACAATTGCACAACCTTGAAATGATAAAGCAATGCCTCTACTCACCCATATCTCAATCTACAAATTACACATATTTAGAATAATTCGCATAGCGCACAGTCACAGATTTCACAAATGGTAACGACTCCTGTTATTTATACATAGAGGGAATGTATTACGAATTTTACAATTGTTGTATAAGTATGTGAAACACGAAGGATTTAAGACGAAATTCTGACAGGCCAAGTTACGATTTTCACATATAGGTAAGAAGCGCTTTTTTCATACATAGGGAATAATATTATGAGTGTGCACATTATGAAATCAAGGAAAATTAATTTACAGTAATTTTATGGGCTTTAAAATCTTATATAGAGGGTCAATAGTTCGGGGTTCATACACGTATATGCCTTTTAAAAATGAGGATATTAATCGTATGGAAAAACAAAGTAATATTATGTGATTTATACATACAGTGAAACCACTTTCCTACCCCTGAGGTAAATCATTTCATTCCCGATGGTTTAGAAAAAATACGAAAGGAATCTACCACATTGCTTGGTCTAAAGGAAAGTAATTTAAGAGTTGTTGTAGAAACACAGAGAAAAGTCTAAATACAAAAGTTTGGGAGATAATTATGCCATAAGAAACTTAAGAAAAATACAAGTATAAACAATAAATAGAAGGACGAGATCACATCTTAACGACATGCCTATGGACCTTTACTTAAATATTACAAATAATAAATATTGAACCAAGAGATTAAATCACACTCGCATAAGTTTCATACAGATGTTGAATGAAAACTATGGATAGAGGGTGATTACACGCTTTCAGGTGAGGGAGTTCACAAATTTATACAGATGACAAAGTAAGTAAACAACCCAAGTCCTTAAATCCTTTGATAATTTAACCCTTATTGTATGTATATTGATTTCATACAGAACTATAGTCCATGGTGCAGTAAGCTAAATACTCAGAGTCATGAAAGGGTGTTTATACTCACTGGAAATGCTAACCCTACAATATCAAAACTTACCACAATTTACCCAATGGGTATATACCATAAAAAGTGTGGATGTGGCCATTGCTTCGAGATTAAGTGAAGATAAATGAAAAGAACGTCAAACCTGAGATCCCAGAAGGGGACAGTTATAGAGGGGAAATACGAACATGACTACCAATACAATCTATCGACTTCTTGTTACAGAATAACACAGGCGATATAGATTTTTTGGTTACTTGGTGCATAAATAAGATCGGATGGTTGTGCACCTCTAATCTTACCCAGGGAAAGTCTACTCCAAGTTTTCGGCCATGCATACAGAGAAATGGCATTGCATGGTTAACGCCGGGGAGTTTTTTGCAAATACACAGAGACAAAGGGGAAACAATACAACAATAATCTCAAAAACCTTTGCAATGTAGAGTATTAGCGATGGGATTCCTTGCAGTACCCTGGCCATGTGAATAAATGGACATGGCATGCCCTCATTGTACATGGTCACCTCACTATCCAATACATTATAGGACCACTATGAATTGAATATCCATATGATTAATGTGTTACAAACAGACTTGACACCGCCATGAACTTAGTTTACAAAAACACATTCAATGTTGGGCCATTGAATGAGGTCAAGTGGGTATTCACGTTGTTTGTTTTAGGGTTTTAGTGTGTGTTAAGTGCATTACCAAGGCATTAGGGTTTATGAACTGTTACACCTTGATGGAAATCAACCTTATAAATTTTAATACTTGTGCGTTGAGTAACCATTTCAATACAATTGGCATACACTACTTTGATAGTTACCTTGTTAAGTTTAAAAACTAATGAGATACGAACTCTGTGTATAATAGTTATAATATGCATACAGTAGGGGTAAGGTCTGTTTTACATGGACACATACATGTATGCTATTAACATTAAGGAATTTTGTGTAGTGAATATAATACATTATCCATATGACTTTACAAGAATAAGGCTATCGTGTATGGACATATATATATATATATATATATATATATATATATATATATATATATATATCGAGAGTAAATATTTTATATCACATGACAAATCCAATAATTTTTATACCTATTATATAATGGTATAAGTAAGGAAACCATATATGTGGTTTTATATGGGTAAGTGTTGAGTATTCATTTAGTGGATACAAAGTAGAAGGTGTTGAGTTTTTGTTATAAGATAGATTCTTTGGTAATAACTCATATAAACGTACACTGATAAGAATTGTATTATTCATGGTATATGTAGGCTATAGTCTCTAAATAGATTTTGTAAGCAAAGAATACATTATATTTTTAATGTGACGATAATAAAGTTATGTGGAACAAATAGGGAAGAGTCAAGAAGTGTTAATGCACCTAACAATTTTATTTTATTTTTGGTAATTTTGGGGTACATTACACTCAAACCATTCGTTCAAAGTGTAAGGGTGATATACTAATCCCCCCTCGACTGCCATGTGAAACCATTGAAGTGGAGGGCCTATGTTGGGTAACTTATTGGAACACCATAACACAAAGGGGGGTAATTTTGGGGTACATTACACTCGAACCATTCGTTTAGAGTGTAAGGGTGATATACTAAGCCCCCCTCGACTGCCATGTGAAACCATTGAAGTGGAGGGCCTGTGTTGGGTAACTTATTGGAACATCAGAACCCAAAGTACTTGGGTAGGTAATCATTTTTAATTTTCTTCCATCCCTCTCAATGCGAGAAAGAACCAGTGTTAGGCTATAAATTCCAAAGTGCAATTCTGATGTGTGACCCACTATGTCATAACGCACCACCATATCCATTACCTTACTGGTTAGAAGGACTAAGTTCTTCTTAGGACATGTGTCATATGTCGAGAAATCATAGTAACTAAGTGTAACTACCTTTATCGAGTGGTCCCATGATCTGCGGCCTAAAAGGAACCTTATTAGCTCTAGTCTTTACAATGGATAGGTTTAGACTTGTATACATTTCATTGGATGAACATGTTATATTCATATATGATTAGTATGACACCATCTATCATGATGGATAGGCTATTTTGCTCCTAGATTAACAATAAATTTCAATATGGATCAATCCTTATACACCATAACATAAAATCATATGGGACATGCCATATGGAATAACTTAAATGTTATAGGTTATGATTAGGATTTTATTATGTTTTTAGGAATACAAATAATATGGAGAAAATTTTCATGGCACCACAAGAATGACGCAGCCGCACCTGCAGGCACTCTCACTCATAGGACCTTCTCTTTCCTCGGCCTGAAGAACACCAAGGTCCTTCTATTTCCCTATCAGGAAATTTGCACCCACAAAACTCTTCTCACGACCCCCTCTCTGCACTCGGAGGATCAGACTTCACGACTTTGTGAGGTCAGTGGTCAAGCGTAGGGCTCTCAAATCCATGAGACCCAATACGAGTCAACGTTGACCCTTCAGTACCTTGTCGGGACTTACTCTATTGCGATCTCGCCACTCGCGACGCCAAATAACTTGTATCCCCGACTCCCGATGCCGATGCACTGAAACTCCAACAGACGTGTGAGTTGACCATTCAATCGCCGCTTCACTCCATCGGCATTTCAGGGTTCGCGGTATCGTGAATCCTAATGAAGTGAGTTCGGGACTTCTCGCTGCGAAACTCCAATAGCTCGTGCCACCTGTCCTCCACTCGCCGACTCCGTTGTGGCCCACACACTATCCTTCGACTGTCAGGATATCGCGTATCGCGATATCGCAATTTCCGTTGCAATGTTTTGGAGTTTCAATCCATGAAACCCCGATACATGATATACATGTAGATTTAACGACCCTCGTGGATCAGATCAATGCCTCTGCCCTCCTGAGCTTCAAACCTCTAGAGAATATGATGCTGTATCTCCCCTGCAACTTAGTGAGATCTAACGACTCACGAAAATTCACGAAATCTCCTTGGAGAATTTCGTCCGTCTGTTCTTCCAGATGAAATCTACGAAATGACCAAATGTTGCTCCATGGAACTCGTCCGCCTGCTCGCAACCTTACGACACCTCTTCAATATTCAAGGCACAACTTGTCTGAGATGTTCTCCAACAAACTCGAAGGCCTATCTTCCTGAGCTTTTCCCACGGCTTTTCAAATCGTTCAAAAAAACCTCTTGCATGCACTCCTTGCGGCAAACCTTCAACCACATCTAAGTGTTGAAGTCTTCGACTCTACGCTCGCCTACAACAGCAATCTCTCAACAATTCACTCAGGTTCAAAACCCTAAACTTCACTCGGCTTGTGCACTCCTTGCACATCTCCTGTACTCAACTACACTCCTGGGATAAATGAGAACAAAAACTATCTCTATCTGAACCCTCTGTCAGCGCACCCCTGGCGGACAAACTCGACTGCACTCCTTGCAGGAATTCTCTGGCTCAAATAAAGAAACAATTGAAACTCATTCCTTCACCCTCTCAGACTTCAATTCAGACATGAAATCATATACACATCATATAAAATAAAATGCATAACTAGAAACAAACATTCATGAGCATATCATCATTCAGCATCAATACACAGAGAACAACACAAAACCATGAATTTGAATCAAACTCTCTTCTATTAATTCAAATGTCTGTACATGGGTGTTCTTACACAGCTCTCTGCATGCTCTTGCTCTCTTCAATAATTCTGCTTCATAATGTTTCAATACACAATGAGGGTGTCTATATCCCGTTTCCCTCTTGCGTTCTACAAGTGTCTAGTCTAGACTTAAATTCTATCTACTTTACATTAACTATATTAAATGCCTTCTACCTACTAAGGACGAGAGAAATCCGCTCAAGGTCCATTTACAATATACAAGTGCACCTCTTCTTAAATGATTCATTTAATATCGTGCACCAAATTCAAGGTGGTTATCAAAATTTGTGCTCGCTCTTGTCCAGATGTCTTCTGCTTCCGCGCTGGCTCGCTTGATGTGGGAGATGTTAAGCCCTAATATTGGCTCATTACCACTTAATTGGGGCATATTAGATTAGTAATGTTATTTTATTTATGTCGGCTTTAGGCCATTAGTTGTAATTTAGATTAGTAATGTTATTTTATTTATGTCGGCTTTAGGCC
>ML778269.1:1286101-1306345 GCA_009831015.1 Picea engelmannii | reverse complement strand
GAATCATCTTGTACTTGAACATTTAAGTGGGGTAAAAGGAGGTTGCCCCCTCGAAGAGGCTTATTATCTGAAATGATCTCTTTTTCAAGGCGTTGAGTACTTTTCCTGAGGTTTTTCTATGCTATATTGATGTTTGGTTCTTATGCTCCTGCATCATACTCCCTCGCTTGAAAACTTTCATGGGCTCCTGTCCATGAGCTCCTACATGGTCTTTGCATGCTTCAGAATCTCTGCCTCAGTCTCCTAGATGGCATATTCAACTGGATGGTTCTTCCATTTGACCAGATACTCAAAGTATTCTTTCTGCCTGGTCCTCTTGCTCACTTTCTTGTCCAGTATGCACTCCATCTGTGGCTCCTCTGCAACTGGCATTTTCTTTGTCCACTGGATCACTGGCTACTCATCTCCAGTCTCTACTTTTCCAGCCTTATATGGGTACAAATATGAGATATTGAATATCGGAGAAATTTCGATCCCATCGGGTAATTCAATCTCGTAAGCATTTTCCCCAAACTTATTCAAGACCCTACATGGCCCGATTTTGTTCATCTTCAGCTTATTATATGTTCCTCTTGGGAGCCTTTCCTTTCTCAGATGTGCCAGAACCAGATCGCCAACCTCAAACTGAAGTTGTCTTCTATACTGATCCGCTCTGCATTTATACTCCTAACTTGATTTCTGCAATCGTTGCTTCACCTGGTAGTGAAGTTCTTTCATCGCCTCCGCAAAATCTTCTGCACTAGCGCTGCTAGTAGCAGTCTGTTCTGAATTCCTAAGTTCAAAAAATCCTCTTGGCTGCATACCATAAACAACCTGAAATGGACTTTGTCCTGTGCTCCGATTCACTGAGTCGTTATATGCAAACTCTGCCTATGGCAATATATTGTCCCAACTGTTGTGGTGCTCTTTCACCAAGATTCTCAGTAAGTCTCCCAGACTTCTATTTACCACTTCTGTCTGTCCATCCGTCTGAGGATGATACGTTGAACTAAACAACAATTTAGTTCCCAGCTTCTTCCATAAGGTCCTCCAAAAATTCCCTATGAATTTGGTATCCCTGTCCGAAACTATACTCCTCGGCAACCCATGAAGTCGAATGACCTCTTTGAAGAAAATATTGGCAATGTGAGTTGCGTCACTGGTCTTCTGGCATGGAATGAAGTGTGCCATTTTGGAAAATCAATCCACCACCACAAAGATTGAATCAACACCTCTTTGTGTCCTTGGAAACCCCAATACAAAATCCATGCTTATCACATCCCACGACCTCTCTAGTATGGGAAATGGTTGATAAAAACCCGCATTCTGCTTCCTTCCCTTCGAATGCTGGCAAATCCTACATCTTTCCACAAATCTCTTGACCTCTGATCGCATCCCTGGACAAAATTATGACTCGCTCAGCTTTGCGAATGTTTTGTCATGACCGAAATGTCCGGCCAATCCTCCGCTATGTTTCTCCTTAAGCAGATTCTCCCTCATGGAGCAATTCAGAATACATATCTAATTGCCCTTAAATAGAAATCCCTTCTGGATCATGTATTCGGCCCATTTGCTGCTATCTCTGAGAACTGGATTCTCATCTTCTTTATACGCCTCTCCAAAATCCTGATCATCAGAGTACATGTTCCTGAGATCATCAAAACCCAATGTTTTGACTCTGAACTCCTGCAACAACAAACACTTCCTGCTCAAAGCATCATCCACTTTGTTAGCAGTACCAGAAATATGTTTGATTACAAATGTGAAATTCTGCATATACTCATCCCACTTAACATGTTTCTGATTCAACTTTTCCTATTGAGTCACAAATTGCAGTGCATGATTATCACTATACAAGACAAATTCTTTCGGGATCAAGTAATGCCTCCACTTCTTCAACGCCTGTATGATAGCATAAAACTCCTTATCATACGTGGATTATTTCAATTTCGCCTCATTCAGCTTCTCGCTGAAATACGCTATCGACCTGTCTTCTTGACTCAAGACTGCCCCAATTGCAAACCCACTAGCATCACATTTCACCTGAAATGTCTTCAGGAAATCCGGCAACGCCATAACTGATTGTTCCGTAATCTTCCATTTCAATAGATTGGAACTCTTCTCAGCCTCTTCCGTCCAGTGAAAATATTTGTGTCTTTTCTTCACTGTATCCATCATTGCTACGCTAATTCCACTGAAATTCCTGATGAATGTTCGGTAGAAACTAGCCAAACCATGAAAACTTCTCACCTCAAAGATATTCCTCGGTGATGGCCAATTCTTGATCACTTCCACCTTATCTGGATCGATCCTCAACTCATTTGCTGAAACACCAAACCCCAAGTAAATGATCTTTGTCTTCATAAATGAGGACTTATTCATATTTATTAACAGCTTCTCCTGCTCCAATCTCTGCATCACTGTAGCCAAATGCTTGAAGTGTTCGGCCATTGACTTACTGTAAATCAGTATGTCATCCAAATATACAATGACAAATTTTTCGATGAACTCCCTCAGGAATTCGTTCATCAACCTCATGAAGGTACTTGGTGCATTTGTTAAGACAAATGGCATAACAAGCCATTCATACAACCCTTTGTTTGTTTTGAAGGTTGTCTTCCATTCATCACCCTCTCTCATGCGAATATGGTGATATCCACTTTTCAAATCAATCTTTGAAAAATATTTTTCTCCACTTAAACAATCCATCAGATCATCCATCCTCAGCAATGGAAATCTGTACCTGATGGTTATGTTATTAATCGCCCTTCAATCAGTGCACATCCTCCAACCCTCGTCTTTCTTTGGACTGAGTACTGTTGGAACAACACATGGACTCAAGATTTCCTTGACCAATCCTTTGTCCAATAACTCCTAGACTTGCCTTTTAACCTCCTCATTCTCCTGTGGTGTCAATCTGTATGTGGCTTTGTTTGGAAAACTGGCTCCTGGTATGAGATCAATATGATGACTCACACTTCTGATCGGTGGCAACGAACGAGGTAGTTCGTCCACTATGATGTCATCAAACTCTTCTAGCAGTTCCTGAACTTCTTCTGGTAAATCATCCACTCTTGTGCTAGTCAGAACAATCTTCGGTTTTCTGACCACAATGAATTGTGGATCCTCCTTCTTCTTAACCTCAGTAAGAAGTTCCTTCCCACTCATGAGAAGTACCGTGTTTCTTACTTCCGGCTTCACCTCCTTATCCTTTATCAAAAGAAACATGTGTGTCCTGCCATTCTTCTCCAAGGTATATGTGTTCATTCGCCCATCATGAATCACATTCCTGTCATATTTCCATGGTCTACCCAACAATAGATGACAAACATCCATAGGAATGACATCACATAAGATCTTATCATTATACCCTCCTTTCTTGAATTCAACCAAGCATTGTTTAGTAACAGTTACCTAGTGTCCTTTCTGTAGCCACGAAACTCTGTATGGGCTTGGATGATCAGTCGTCTCCAGCTCTAGCTTCTCTACCATCTCTGTAGATATGATATTATCCATGCTACCACTATCTACAATGACCTTGCAAACCCTGTCCTTGGTCTTGCAAGCAGTCCTAAAAAGTCTGGTCCTTTGGACTGAACTTTCCACCTCCTTCTTAGGTGTCAAAAGGAATTTTCGCATCATCAGCGATCTTCCTCCTTCAGCGTATTCTGCCTCAACATATCGCCTCTGTGCTTCGGTGATGTGAGCTTCTCCAATGTCCTTCTTTTTATCTAGACACTCATAAGACTTGTGTCCATTATTCCCGCATGTGAAGCATGTGATTACTCCACCTCTTCCTCTTCCTCTACCTCTAGTACGAGGAAAAGTGTTATTGTCAGCATAGTCTCCTCTCTTCTCATTATGTTGTCCTCTTTGTTCAACATATGGCCCTCTCTGTGAGGTCCCACCTCTCTCTGTACGAGTCTGAGGCTTCTTCCATTCCTCCCTGGGCTTCTGGTATTTGTCCTGGGCAACTGACTTGCCTCTGGGATGACTTCTGCCTCAGCCCCTCTGACTTTGCTTTCGGCTCATCTTCTCCTCAGCTTTCAAAGCCATCTGGTAAGCATCTTCCACCGTTCGGATGGTTACCATGCTCATCTCATCCTAGATATCATATCTCAGGCCATTCATATATCTGGCAACTTTTTCATCATCGCTCTCCCAATGACCTGCTCTAATGTTCAGTTTATAGAATTCCTCAGTGTATTCTTTTACTGTCATCAGCTTCTGTCTCAGGTTCTACATCCTCCTGAACAGAGTAATTTGGTAGTCTCTCGAGATGAATTTTGCCTTCATATTCGCAATCATCCTGTCCCAGCTTTTGATCTTTTGCTTGCCCTTGCAGCATCTGTCACCTTGTAGTTCATCCCACCACAATGCTGCATGTCCTTTCAATATAGTGACAACATGCCTGACTTTCTTGTCCTCTTCGACATCTTCATAGTCGAAGTATGTGTCTAGAGCTCTAATCTAGTCTAGAAGCTCCTCTACATCCAAGTTTCCCTCGTAAATTGGAATATCCATCCTTTCTCTTGTACCCATCCTGGCAATAACTCTAATCAAACCTTCATTTGATGCATCTTTGGCTGCAACTTCCTCTTCACGTTCAGCCTTAACCTTTCTTTCAGAATCACTTAGATCCCCCACACTGGCTGTGCATATTTGCGCTATCTCCATGTCTTCGAGTCTTGCTCGGAGATCACGCATTTGTCTCTCTATGGCTAGATCTACCATCTGTCGACCTCTTCTTCACGACATCTCCCTATCCTTTGGATCGGGTGATTGTCTATCTCTTCTCAATGGCATGGTGAATTCTCCTCTTCTCTGCTACATAAAGAAAAGAACTAATCTGGGTTCTTATACCAAACTGACGCAGCCACACCCACAGGCACGCTCGCTCACAGGACCTTCTCTTTCCTCGGCCTAAAGAACACCAAGGTCCTTCTATTTCCCTATCGAGAAATCTACACCCACAGAAGTCTTTTCATGACCCCCTCTCTACACTCAGAGGATCAGACTTCACGACTTCGCGAGGTCAGTGGTCGAGCGTAGGGCTCTTGAATCCCCGAGACCCAATACTAGTCAACGATGACCATTCAGTTCCTTGTCGGGACTTACTCTATTGTGATCTCGCCACTCGCGATGCCAAACAACTTGTATCCCTGAATCCCGATGCCCGATGCACCGAAACTCCGACACACGTGTGAGTTGACCATTCAATCGTCACTTCACTCCATCGACATTTCGGGGTTCGCGGTATCGTGGATCCTAATGAAGTGAGTTCGGGACTTCTCGCTGTGAAACTTCGATAGCTTGTGAGACCTGTCCTCCACTCGTCGACTCCGTTGTGGCCCACACACTGTCCTTCGACTTTCGGGATATTGCGTATCGTGATATTGCAATTCCCATTGCAATGTTTTGGAGTTTCAATCCACGAAACCCCGATACACGATATACGTGTAGATCCAACGACCCTCATGGCTCGGATCAATGGCTCTGCCTTCCTGAGATTCGAACCTATAAATAATATGACGCTGTATCTCCCCTACACCTTAGTGAGATCTAACGGCTCACAGAAATTCGCGAAAGCTCCTCGGAGAATTTCGTCCGTCCGTTCTTCCGGATGAAATCTGCGAAATGACCAAATGTTGCTCCACGGAACTCGTCCACCTGCTCGCAACCTTACGACATCTCTTGAATATTCAAGGCACAACTTGTCTGAGCTGTTCTCTAACAAACTCGAAGGCATATCTTCTTGAGCTTTTCCCACGGATTTTCAAATCCTTCAGAAAAATCTCTTGCATGCACTCCTTGCGGAAAATCTTCAACCACGTCTAAGTGTTGAAGACTTCGACTTTGTGCTCGCTTGCATCAACAGTCTCTCAACAATTCACTCAGGTTCACAACCCTAAACTTCACTCAGCCTGCGCACTCCTTGCACGGCTCCTGTACTCAACTGCACTCCTGGGATGAATGAGAACAAAAACTATCTCTATCTGAACCCTCTGTCAGCGCACCCCTTGCGGACAAACTCGACTGCACTCCTTGCAGGAATTCTCTGGCTCAAATAGAGAAACAACTGAAACTCATTCCTTCACCCTCTCAGACTTCAATTCAGACATGAAATCATATACACAGCATATAAAAGCAAATTCATAACTGGAAACAAACTTTCATGAGCATATCATCATTCAACATCAATACACAGAGAACAACACAAAACCATGAATTTGAATCAAACTCTCTTCTATTAATTCAAATGTCTGTACATGGGTGTTCTTACACAACTCTCTGCATGCTCTTTCTCTCTTCAACAATGCTGCTTCATAATGTTTCAATACACAATGAGGGTGTCTATATCCCGTTTCCCTCTTGCGTTCTACAAGTGTCTAGTCTAGACTTAAATTCTATCTACTTTGCATTAACTATCTTAAATGCATTCTACCTACTAAGGATGAGATAAATCCGCTCAAGGTACATTTACAATATACAAGTGTGCCTCTTCTTAAATGATTCATTTAATATCGCGCAACAACTTCAAGGTGTTTATCAAAATTTGTGTTGGCGCTTGTCCAACTGTCCTCCACTTCCACGCTGGCTCGCTTGATGTGGGAGATGCTCCTGCATCAAAAAATAAGGTAAGAATGTTAAGAAAGGGTGCCATTATAGTGCGATTAGTAAATTCCTCTCTTTAGTTTTAGTTTAAATAAAAAATTTAAGTTGAAATGAAGAGTTGTGTCAATTAATGAATGATTGAAAACAGTCAAGCAATGAATGATTGAAAACATTCACGCAATGAATGATTGAAAACATTCACGCAATGAATGATTGAAAACATTGGACAGACTTATAATCTAGTTGACAACAATAATCATAATTGTTTCTAGTTTATTAAAAAAATGTAGCTAATTTTGTGGTACATTACATATGGTATCAGAGCTATTGGTTAGAACACTTAGGCCTAAGGGCAACACCAGAAAGATATTTTTCTGAAGGAAAAATATGACAAATAATATTTTATGTTACAAACAGAAAAATTTGTCTTTTGTAAAAATGTCAATGTAGATTAAAGAAGGAGACATACCTGATAGAAACCACAATAAAGAGACCCCTAGAGCTCTAGAACATCACAACGAGGGAAGTTCATCTAACCAAGTATTATAAACAATAAGGAATCTTATTGTGGAATTCCAGGTGTTTAAAGTTGATAATGAAAAGTTGAAGAAAGCTCAAGAAGATCATCTAGAAATAAATGAAATGTTGTTACGCAACATAGCAACAAAGAAGAGTCCAAGAAATAATGAGATGGGAGAGGAGGCTAGTAAAAAGTCCTCAAAGAATTCTAGTCACAAAAAAGGCAGAAGACAACTCTTTTGAGGACACACACATGACAAAAAACAAGGCATCTAGAAGAAAGAATATAAAACAATCGGATCACTTGGAAGGTGAATTCAAAAATATAAAACCCTCCACCTTTGATGGGGAATCAAAGAATGGCGAGGAAGTTGAAGCCTGACTGCTATAAATAAAGAAATACTTTTAGACTTATAATTATTCTAGTAATATGAAGATTCGAATGGCCATTTATAACTTAAAAGGAAAAACTAGTATCTTGTGGAAATATCTGAAACTAGCGAAAGGACTAACAAAAAAGTGGATGGAACGATCACAATTCAAAAAGCATTTGAAGAAACAATACCTATCAAAAAGTTACTACGAAATAAATATTGAGTAATTTTATGAATTGTGACTAGGACAAATGGCTATGTATGATCTGATTAATAAGTTTCTATATTTGTTAAGATTTGTTCCCTATATCAAAGAAGATAAGGTAAAAATTGAAAGGTTCTTGAGTTGTCTACCACAGTCTTATAAACATAAAATTTAATTTGATAATCCTAAGTCTTTAAATGAGGTATTTAGGAAGGCCCGAATGTGTTATGAATTATATAAACAAATATTAGAAACTCCTAAGGCTTTGAAAGATAAGAAGCAAGATAAATTGAATCAACGCAAGAAAGGTTTCCAACCGGCCTCTTTTTATAACATTACAAAAGGATTCCAAAGGAGGGACTCTCCCTCTAACACACAACATACTCAAGCGGGAAATAAACCAATCAATTTGGGATTCAAGAAGGTAGGGGGTTGTACCAAAAAACCATTGAAATGTTGAGAGTGTGGAGAACCCCACCTACAAATAAATTGTCCACGCTTAAACCCATAAGCAAGGACTTGAGTCCAAAATCGTCAAGAGGCTTCAAAAGTTGTATATATTGGCAGAAGAACGCATAAGATCAATGCATATTTAGATGGAAAGCAAGCATATCATGAATCCACCATTGTGTAAATTGAAGGTAAAATTTATAACAAAAATGTCTTTATACTAATTGACCCAAGAGATAGTCTAAGTTTTATTGCTAAATCTTGGTTAGTACAGCTAAAAAAATGAACAAAAAGAAAGGTAACAAAATTTGTTTCTGATTGTGAACTCAGTGTAAGTAGTCAGAAGAAAAATTTAATCTGAACGTATCACCTTTAGGGTCGTATGACATAATTATCGGCATGGACCGGTTAGAGAGGCATAAAGTGATACTGAATTGTTATGAAAAGTCTTTCGTATAAAAGTATGAAAATAATACAGCAAGAACAATATAAGGAATCATAAAACCGGTTTTTGTTAAACAAATATCAACAATGCAATTCAAGAAATGTATTAATAAGGGTTTCACAGTATATGTTATTCAAGTAACAAATATTTTGGAAAAAGAAAGAAAACCAAGTTTGGAAGACTTTACAGTCCTTCAGGGGTTTAAAGATGTATTCATAGAAGAGATATCAGAACTACGTCCAAGGAGAGAGATAGATTTCTCTATCGATCTACTACCTCGATCTACCTCGGTATCAAAGGCCCATTATAGAATGAGTGTTCCCAAATTAATAGAACTGAAAATTCAGTTACAAGAACTGTTAGATAAAGAATGCATCTGACAAAGTGTTTCACCTTGGGGAGCACCGGCTCTGTTTTTGAAAATGAAAGATGGAACACTAAGATTATGTGTTGATTATCGTTCACTGAATAAAATGATGATTAAAATTAAATACCCTTTACCTATAATCAACAATCTCTTTGACCAGGTTGGAGGAGAAAAAAATTCTTGAAGCTAGACTTGAGATTTGGTTATCACAAAGGAAGGATAAAGGATGAAGATGTAAACAAAACAACATTCAGAAAATGTTATGGACATTATTAATTTGTAGTGATTTCGCTTGGACTAACTAATGCACCATCAACTTTTATGTTCTTGTTGAATAGTATATTCAACCAGTATTTGGATAAATTCATGCTGATTTTTATCAATGATATACTAATCTATTCAAAAACTGAAGAAGAACATGAAAAACATTTGAAAATAGTATTAAAGACTCTAAGAGAACATAATTTTTATTCTAAGTTTGATAAATGTGATTTCTATCAAAGAAATATACAATATTTAGGGTACGTAATATTGGAAGACGACATTGCAGTAGACCCTGAAAATATTAGAGCCATTTTGGAGTGGCCTATTCCTAAAGATGTAGCAGACATAAGGTCATTCATTGGTATTAACAACTATTACCGTAGGTTTATCAAAGGGTTTTTCAAAATCGCCTATCCAATAACATCATTACAGTAAAAGGGAATAAAATTTAATTGGTCTAAGAAATGCCAAGAAAATTTTGATAAATTAAAAGCATTGTTAACTACAACAACAATCCTTAAAGTGGAAGACCCAGATAAATACTTTACAGTTTGTGTGGATGAAAGTAAAGAAGGATTAGGAGGACTGCTAACATGGGATGGACACTTCATTTGTTACAAATCATGTAAATTAAAGGAACATGAACGAAACTAAGTAACTCACGATCTAGAGTTAGCACCTATAATTCATGTATTGAAAATGTGGCGGAATTATTTAATGGGAAGAAAAATTATATTACTGACAGATAACAGTGGTGTAATACACTTGTTTAGCCAACAGGATCGCAATGCAAGACATGCGATATGGTTGGCCTTATTAAGTGAGTTCAATTTTGAAGTACGACACATCAAGGGAAAATAATAAAAAAAATTGCAGGTGCACTAACTTGAAGGGTTAATGAACTATATGATGTAATTATCAGCAAATTTGAAAATTATATTGAGGATAGGATTAAATCTGGAAGAAGAATTGACGAAAATTTCATCAAAACAATAGAACAAGTACAAAGAAATGAGGAAAATTTTCACAGTACAGATCTCGGTGTTGATAAAAGTGGGTTGTTAAGGTTCAAAATCAAGTTATATCTACCTAAATATATTGAGTTGAAGATGATAATTCTTGATGAGATGCACACAAAACCATATTCTGGTCATCCAGGATACCAGAAAATGATAACAACCTTAAGAAAATAGTTTTATTGTCCTAAAATGAAAAATGAAACAATTGAATACTTGTTTAAATGTTTATATTGTCAATAGGTAAAGGTCAAACATCAACATCCCACAGGTCTTTTACAATCTCTGCCTATGCTCGAATGGAAGTGGAAAATTATTTCAATGGACTTCAGAATAGGTTTTCCAAAGACTCAAAGACAAAATGACTCAATTATGTTAGTAATTGATAAGCTAAGTAAGTATGCACATTTTATACCTATGAAATCTACTTACAAATATATTAAGATTGCTGAAATTTTTATGAAAGAAATATATAGGTTGCATGGGATTCCTAAGATGGTGATTTTAGATAGAGGTGTCAAATTTACATCCAATTTTTGGAAGGAATTGTTTGCAGGTTTAGATACTAATTTGAATTTCAACACAAGTTACCATCCATAAACGGATGGGGAAACAAAATGAATGAATCAAATTAACAAATACATGTTGTGAATTTATGTAAGGAAAAAACCAACTAAGGGGGAAGAGTATATACATTTAGTCCAATTCACATAAAATAATGGGTATCAAGCATCATCTATGATGAGTCCCTTCAAAGTATTATACGGAAGGAAATGTACAACCCCAATCAGTTGGGATAATTTGGTTGACAATATTATGGCTAGACCAGAAATGTTCCAAGAAATGGAAAGGATGGTGAAAAGGGTACAACAAAACTTGAAACAGGCACAAGATCGACAGAAAATCTATGCAGATCTAAAAAGGAGACATCAAGAATTCAAAATTGGAGAGCATGTATATATAAAATCCAAAGTGAGGAGAAGATCACTAAAAATAGGAAGTTCTTCCAATTTGGAACCAATATTTTGTGGTCCTTTCAAGATCTTAACTTGAATCGGACTAATGGCGTATATACTAGCACTCACTGCAAATTTAAAAGTTCATAATGTTTTTCATGTTTCACTGTTAAAAATAAATATTCACGATACTACTCACATCATTGATTGGAACATGCTACAGGTGGAACTAGAAGGAGAGTTCCAAGAAAAACATCTATGTATTCTATACAAGAAAGAAACAATACTTTAGAATAAAGCCATCGCCCAGGTAAAAGTGCAATGGGAGCACTTTACCCCTGAGGAGGATACTTGGGAATTGGAAGAAGAAATGCGAAAATATTATCCAATTATGTTCCAAGAGATGATTTGAACATTGAGGACAATGTTATACTTAAGGGGGAGAGGATGTGATATCCTCGAGTTATCTAAAAATAAATTATCTTAAATTTGTTATTCTAAAATTAAATTGCCATTTTTGGAAATTCAAATTTCAGATTTTTGATGTAATTATTATTTTATGACTGTTGGAAAACATTTTGACTTGCCAATTTTCCTCTTTTGAGGGACACATGTATGTGAAAAATATTTTTAATCAATATAATGTTGGAGAATAGATGGAACAACTAGGTTCAAAATAACTGACTATGACTACATGACTGTAGAACATGGTTGAGTTAACTCAGAGCTGATTTTTACAAGTGTCAGAAGTAAAGTTTTGTCACTAGCAGCACCTAGAAATCAGGGATTTGTAAAGATGTGAATTTCCCAGGGGGTGGGGGCGGTAAACAATAGAATGTCCTAGGCATGAGATATATACAACATATGTGGGAGCCAGGACGTTCCTTAGTATGTTGGGGAAAATAAATTGTTTTTCTGTTATGAGCACATCTGGTGTGAGGGAAACAATTTTCTGAGTTGTTCAGTGAGACAATGGCTAAAGCGTGATTCTTGGTTTTTCCTTATGGAGTTATGTTCATTCTAGGGAGTGATCAGGACAATTAAACATGGTTGTTTTGTATCTACGGTTGGGTGGAACATGGTTTTTCTATTTGTTTTCCCAGCATCATTATTCAGATATGTATTTTAATTGTTCCTTTCATTTCTCTAAAGTGTTATAATGGATGATATTATATATGTAGGTAATGATATATATAGGCGTGCATCATGGGCATAATAGATTTGTTAAATTTCCTATTGTTTAAAATACTTGTTAATTTTTCTGGTGAGATTTGATTTGTAATAGTTACAATATATGTATGTAAGCTACATAATGGATGTACATAGGAAAGTGTGTAGGTAATAAAACTATGTACTCACTGTATGGAGATTTCACACACAAAAACTAACTAATACATAAAATAAACAAGTAAACCAAAGCAATTAGATTGTATCAGAATAATAATAAGTAAAATGATTGGTATTACCTCTTCCTATATTTATCTCTTAAACCAAAGCAGTGAAGAAAACTCTATGATCATTCTTGAGTATAAAAATAGATGAACACAAATAATTACACATATATTAAAGAAATGTTTATCTCATACAATAGATCTCGGATATTATCATGCAAAAACATTTTATGCGAAGTGATAGGTCGTTGAAGTATACGGGGCCTTGTAGTTTTCCTTCTAAATAAAGATTTAATACAAATTTTGGGTTTTACATGCCCATTAATCTCTGTTTACCTTTCTTTTAAATATAATTTAAAGAATCTACATCAATCGTCTATGAAAAAATAAGAAAGCTTAAATATTTCATTTCATTGAGGAAGGAAATATCATCAAGAGAGAATTTTGTAGTGGAACTCGAAGTACCTTTTCCATGAAGGGCATTCTCCCTTCACGAAATCGTAGCATCCAAACTGAACCTGCAAAAGAAAACCAATATAGGATTACTACACCATATTAATATAATCGAAGGAGTAAGATAAAACAATATGAGAACAAGGCATGTACTTATCTTGGGATTGGCCATCCCTTTATTCCTTGTGAAGTGAATTCTGTGACATGGGAGGAGGAGTGGGTGCACAGTAGGCCAATTGGTTCCCTCACAAGAAAAGCGACCCATCATCAAAAAAAATATCCATAAACATAAACCAAATAAAAATTAGAGAGAGCAATGGAAAATGTTGGTTACAATGAAGCCCAATATGGATATAAAAACATTACGGTGAGTAATTGCAAAGATTTTTTACAGTGAATAATTTACCAGTGCTAATATAGGGTCAAAAATTACATAGGAGTATTTACCAGTGCTAGTACAAGGAATAATTACCAAAATAATCACAAAGAATGGTTACAGAGAAAAATCACTGAAAACCTATTATAAATTCTAACTACAGAGACAACAAAAAAACCCTTTAAAGAAGATATCTACAAGTATTTCCTCACAGTACACAGATAAATTTCCAAATTAGAGAAATTGAATGATCAAGTGGAGGAATTACAAAGACAACAACAAATCCTTGAAGGAGATAGATCTACAATGTTTCCTCATCGAACTCAAGCATACCTCTTAGATAGGGAAATAAAAATACCAGTGAGTAACTACAGAGAATAGATATATCATTTAAAAAAATAATTGTATCAACATTACATCGCATAGAGTAGACTGGTCTCGATTATAAAGCAACTACACAAAACCATCAAGGATTATGGTATAATTGTAAACAGAACAAACGTCGAAGGTTACAGGTAAGTCCTAGAAACAACAAGAATATATATATATATATATATATATATATATCTGACGGTAAAGTATAATTGTTAAACATCGGACTGTAGCATGAATTGGATTGACAATTGGACATGGTGAAGTAACACATTGTATACAAAATTTTTTTTTCAAAAGAAACGACTGAGTATTTTTTCCATACTCAGAACCTCCCAGTTAATAACTCATAGAGAGGTTAGTACCCTCAACTGGGAGCAGAAAAAATTAAAGGTTTTAGTTATGTACCAAACGACACACAATGACGCTCTGGCCATAGGTTTCAAACTTGGGATAACTCAACAAGACATAGGACAAGCGATGTAAATATTAACATAGAAATACATTATAGTATTAGATTCTCTTCTGAATCCAAACGATTACGGGTAGAAAATCTTTCTGGTTACAAAGAATTTCATTTCCATATGCATATTATTGTATCTATTTTACTCCCGAGCGGGCCCTACAAATTAACCAGGTCATAGGGAGTCTTCATGGAGGAAAGGATAACGAAAAAAAGATAAGAGGTCGAATGTGTTGGGTGTAATGGTGCCTCGAACCCTTCGTTCAAGGTGTAATGGTGACATAGTATGCCCCCCTCCCTCGACTACCATGTGAAACTAGAGGAGTGGAGGGTCTATATTGGGTAACTTCCTGGAATGTCATAGCCCAGAGTACTTGGGTAGGTAATCATTTTTAATTGTCTTCCATCCCTCTCAATCTGAGGAAGAACCAGTTTCATGTTGTAAGTTTTGAAGTGCAAGTCTGACTTGTCACCCACTATGTCATAAAGAGCCATCATATCAATTACCTTACTGGTTAGCGGGACTAAGTTCTGGTTAGGATGAGTGTCATATATGTCGAGAAAGTGTAGTAACTAAGTGTAACTACCTTTATCGAGTGGTCCCATGACTTGTGACCTGAAAGGAACCTTATTAGACCTAGTATTGACAATGGCCAGGTTAATAATTGTATAAATTTCATGGGAGGAACGCTTTCTATACAAATATGATCAGTATGACACTATCCATTGTGATGGGTAGGTTATTTTGCTTCTATCTTAGCAATAAATTTCAATATGGATCAATCCTTATACACCATAACATAAAATGATAAGGGACATGCACTATGGAATAGCTTAAATGTTATATGTTATGATTAGGGTTTTATTATAGTTTTAGGAATAAAACGATTATGGAGAAAATCGTCATGGTACCACATGAATAAGGTAAGAATGTTAATAAAGGGTTCCATTATAGTGCGAGTAATAAATTCCTATCGTTGGTTTTAGTTTAAATAATTATTTTAACTTGAAATAAAGAGTTTTTTCAAGTAATGAATGATTGAAAATAGTCAAGTAGTGAATGATTGAAAACAATCAAGCAATGAATGATTGGAAACATTGGAAAGACTTATAATACAATTGAAAACAAGAATCATAGTTGTTTCCCTTCTATAAAAAACATTTTGTAGATTATTTTGGGGTAAATTACATATGGTATCAGAGTTATTAGTTACAACACTTAGGCCTAAGGGAAACAACATAAATATATTTTTCTAAAGGAAAAATCTAACAAATAATATTTTCTGTTACAAATAGAAAAACTCGTATTTTGTAAACATGTGAGCGTAGAATGGAGAAGGAGACAAACTTGATAGAAACCATAATAAAGATCCCACTAGTGCTCTAGAAAACCACAGTGAGGGAAGTTCAACCAACCAAGTAGTGGAAATGATGAGGAATCTTATTGCGAAATTGAAAGTGTTTAAATATGATAATGAAAAGTTGAAGAAATCTTAAGATGATCAGCTGGAAATAAATGAAATTTTGTTACGTAGCATAGCAACAAAGAAGATCCCAAGAAATAATGAGATGGAAAAGGAGGTTAGTAAAAATTCCTCAAATAATTCTAGTCACAAAACAGAACGAGAAGACAACTCTTTTGAGGACACACACATGACAAAAAACAAGGCATCTACAGGAAAGAAGAGAAAACAATTGGATCACCTGGAAGGTTAATTCAAAAATATAAAACCCTCCACCTTTGATGGAAAATCAAATACTGGTGAGGAAGTTGAAGCCTAGATACTCGACAGAAAGAAATACTTTCAAATTTATAATTACTCTAGTAATATGAAGGTTACAATGGCCATTTATAACTTAAAAGGAGAATATAGTATCTGGTGGAAAGATCTGAAACTAGCAAAAGGACTGAAAGAAAAATGGATGGAATGGTCAGAATTCAAAAACCATTTCAAGAAACAATACTTATCAGAAAGTTACTACGAAAGAAATATTAATGAATTTTTTGAATTGTGACTAGGAAAAATGGCTATGGATGATCTGATTAATAAGTTTCTAGATCTGTTAAGGTCTGTGCCCTATATCAAAGAAGATAAGGTAAAAATTCAAAGGTTCTTGAGTTGTCTACCATGGTCTTATAAAGGCATATTTTAATTTGATAATCCTAAGTCTTTAAATGAGGTATTTAGGAAGGCCCAAATGAGTTATGAACAATATAAACAAAGATCAGAAAATCATAAGGCTTGGAAAGATAAGAAGTAAGATAAGTTGAATCAGGGCAAGAAAGGTTTCCAGCCAACCCCTTTCTGTAACATGACTAAAGGATTCCAAAGGAGGGACTATCTCTCTAACACACAACATACTCAAGGGGGAAATAAACCAGTCAATTTGGGATTCAAGAAGGTAGGGTACAGTCCTAGAGATCCATTGAAATGTTGGGAGTGTGGAGAACCCCACCTACGGAGAAATTTTCCACGCTTAAACCCATCATCAAGGACTTCGGTCCATAATCTTCAAGAGGATTCAATAATTGGACATATTGGCAGAAGAATGCATAATATCATTGCAACTTTGGATGGCAGGTAAGCAGATCATCAATCCACCATTGTGGAAATTCAAGGTAAAATTTTTAACAACAATGTCTCTATACTAATTGACCTAGGAGCTAGTATAAGCTATATTTCTCCAAGCTTAGTAGAATCAAACAAGTTAAATAAGGTAAAACATGCTAAATATTGGTTAGTACAACTAGCAACAGGAACAAAAAGAAAGGTAACAAAATTTGTTTCTGATTGTGAACTCAGTATAAGTGGTCAGAATACAAAGTTAAATTTGAACGTAGTACCTTTAGGGTTGTATGACATAATTATTAGCATGGACTAGTTAGAAAGAAATAAAGTGATACTGAATAGTTATGAAAAATCTTTCGTATACAAGGATGGAAATAATACAACAAGAAAAATACAGGGAATCAAAAAACCATTTTATGTTAGACAAATATTAACAATACAATTCAAGAAATGTATTAGCAAGGTTTGCAAAGTATATTCTATTCAAGTAACTAATATTTTGGAAAAATAAAGAAAACCAAGTTTGGAAGACTTTGCAGTCCTTTAGGGGTTTAAATATGTATTCATAGAAGAGATACTAGAACTACCTCCAAGGAGAGAGATAGATTTCTCTATCTATCTACTACATGGATCATCCCTGGTATCAAAGGTCCATTATAGAATGAGTGTTCCTAAATTAAAAGAACTATAAATTTTGTTACATGAACTATTAGATAAAGAATACATCTGACCCAGTGTTTCACCTTGGTGAGCACCAATTTTTTTTGTTAAAAAGAAATATGGAATGCTAATATTATGTAGTGATTATCGTCAGCTGAATAAAATGACGACTAAAAATAAATACCCTTTACCTAGAATGAACAATCTCTTTGACCAAGTTGGAGGAGAAAAAATATTCTCTAAGCTAGACTTGAGATCTGGTTATCACCAAGTGAGGATAAGGATGAATATGCAAACTAAACAACATGCATAACATGCTACAGACATTATGAATTTGTAGTGATTTCACTTGGACTAACTAATGCACCAACAACTTTTATGTTATTGATGAATAGTATATTCAACCAGTATTTGGATAAATTCGTGTTGATTTTTATTGATGATATACTAATATATTCAAAAAATAAAGAAGAACATGAACTTAATTTGAAAACAATATTACAAACTCTAAGAGAACATAATTTGTATGTTAAGTTTGATAAATGTGATTTCTATCAAAGCAAGATACAATATTTAGGGCATGTAATATCGGAAGACGACATTGCAGTAGACCCTAGAAATAATAGAGCCATTATGGAGTGGCCTATTCCTCAGGATGTATCAGACATAACTTAATTCATGGTTATTATCGGCTATTAATGAAGGTTTATCAAAGGGTTTTCCAAAATCACCTATCTGATTACATCACTGCAGAAAAAGGGAATAAAATTTAATTGGTCTCAAAAATGCCAAGAAAGTTTTGATAAATTAAAAGAACTGTTAACTGCAACACCAATCCTTAAAGTGGCAGACCTAGATAACGAATTTATAGTTTTTGTGGATGCAAGTAAATAAGGATTAGGAGGAGTTCTAACATAGGATGAAGATGCCATTTGTTACGAATCATGAAAATTAAAGGAACATGAACAAAACTGTGTAACTCATGATCTAGAGTTAGCACCTGTAATTCATGCATTGAAAATGTGGTGGAATTATTTAATGGAAACAAAATTTCTATTACTGACAGATAACAGTGGTGTAAGACAGTTGTTCAGCCAACAAGATCTCAATGCAAGATAGGCGATATGGTTGGTGTTAAGAACCAAATATCAATATAGCATAGAAAAACCTCAGAAAAAGTACTCAACGCCTTGAAAAAGAGATAATTTCAGATAATAAGCCTCTTCAAGGGGGAAACCTCCTTTTACCCCACCTAAATGTTCAACTATAAAATGATTCCAAATGAAAATGTCTCCTTGGTATATATAGGAGACTAGGAGGTATAATTACAACTAATGGAATAAAGCTGACATAAATAAAATAACATTACTAATGTAATATGCCCCAATTAAGGGGTAATGAGCCAATATTAGGGCTTAACATGCCCCTCCCCTTGAGACAAGCATTGTCCACAATGCTTGAGTAACTCTGGATGATTCTTTATGAAATACTCATCTTCCCAAGTGGAATCTTTAGCCGGTAGTTTCCTCCATTTAATGAGATACTCTGAAATGGATCTATTCCTCAGCTGGCAAATTCTTGTGTCAGTGATGGCTTCAGGCTACAATATGATTTTTTCTTCCTCGTTAAGATCTATAAATATAGTTTGAACTGGGATCTTGTCGCCTATAACCTTCTTTAATAATGAAACATGGAAAACTGGGTGTACTCGTGAAGATGCAGGGAACTCCAATTTGTATGCCATAGTACCAATCTTTTGCAACACCTTATAAGGGCCATAGTACTTTGGTGATAATTTATTCTCCTTCTTGGCTTGCTTGAGGGAAATTTGTTTGTATGGTTGTAGTCTTAAAAACACCCAATCCCCTACTTCAAAACATCTTTCACTATGATGTTGATCTACTTGTTGTTTCATGTGATTATGTGCCATGGTCAGGTTGTCCTTTAAGATTTGGAGAACTTGTTATTGATTCTTGATGTGATCTTCCACTGCTTGAACCTTAGATTTTTATTTTAGAGAAAAAGTGATGGAAGGAGGGTGGTATCCATAAAGTTCCATAAATGGTGTCATTTTTGTTGTAGTATGAAAGGAAGTGTTATACCACCATTCTGCCAAGGGTAACCATTCCAACCATTGTGTTTGTTTATCAGAGACAAAGAAATGATGGTATCCTTCCATACATTTGTCCACTATCTCGGTTTTTCCATCAGATTGAGGATGATAGGATGAGCTATGAGCCAATTGAGTACCCAAACAAGAAAATAATTTTGTCCAAAAATGTCTAGTGAAGATGGGATCTCTGTCACTTACAATAATCTTTGGGATGCCATGTAGCTTTTGAACTGTCTCCATGAATGTGGTGGAAGATGTACTAGCTTTGAAGGGATGAGAGAGTGCACAAAAGTGTGTGTACTTGGTCAGTCTATCAACAATCACCATGATGACACTCTTTCCTTCAGAATTCGGTAACCCTGTGATGAAATCCATGGAAACCTTCTCCCAACGCTGACTTGGGATGGATAATGTTTGTAAAAGACCTAGGATGTTAATTGTTTCCACCTTATTTGGTTGGAAAACCAAACATTCTGCCACAAACCTTTGAACATCAGTTTTAAGGCCATCCCCAAAAAAATCCTTCTTGACTCTATGGTAGGTTTTAAAAAATCACGAGTGCCCTCCTACTGGAGAGGTGTGCAATTCCAATAGTACCTTTTGTTTGAGTTGGGAGTTCTTACATAAATATAAGCGATCTTTGTACCATAGTGAAT
>ML778269.1:1246206-1274674 GCA_009831015.1 Picea engelmannii | reverse complement strand
ATAAAGTCCTATGTATGAGATATATACAACATATGTCGGAGGAAGGACGTTTCTTAGTATGTTGGGGAAAATAATTTGTTTTTCTATTATGAGTACATATGGTGTGAGGCAAACAATTTTTTGAACTGTTTAGTGAGACAGTGGATAAAGAGTGATGCCCAGTTTTCCTTTATGGAGTCATGGTCATGCTAGGGGTGATTAGGACAAGTAAATGTGGTTGTTCTATATCTACGGTTAGGTGGAAGGTGGTTGTTCCATTTGTTTTCCCAACATCATTATTCAGATTTGTATTTTAACTGTTTCTTTCATTTTTATGAAGTGTTATAATGGATGGTATTATATATAAAGGTAATTATCTATATAGGTGTGCCTCATGGCCATAATAGATTTTTTAAATTGCCTATTGTTTAAAATACCTGTTAATGTTTTTGGTCATATTTGATTTGTAATAGTTACAATATATGTATGTAAGCTACAAAATGGGTCTACATAGGCAATTGTGTAGGTAATGAAACTATGTAGTCAATGTATGGAGATTTCTCACACAAAAACTAACTACTATAGAAAAGAAACAAGTGAACCAAAGAAATTATATTGTATTAGAACAATAATAAGTAAATTGATTAGCTTTACTTCTTCCTATATTTATCTCTCAAACCTGAGTAGTGAAGAAAACTCTACAATCATACTTGAGCATAAAAATAGATGAACACAAAGTCCCATATATATTAAAGAAATGGTTATATGATACAATAGATCTCGGAGATTATCATGCAAAAACATTTTATATGAAGTGATAGGTTGTTGAAGTATACATGCCCATTAATATCTGTTAACCTTTCTTTTAAATATAATTTAAATAATCTACATCAACCATCTATGAAAAAATAAGAAAGTCTAAATCTTTCATTGATGTGAGGAAGGAAATCTCATCAAGAGAGAATTTTGTAGCGGAACCCAAAGTACCTTTTCCAAGAAGCGTGTTTTCCCTTCACGAAGTCACAACATCCAAACTTAACCTGGAAAAGGAAACTAGTATAGGATTACTATACCATATTAATATAATTGAAGGAGTAAGATAAGGCAAGATGAGAACATGACATGTACTTATCTTGGGAATAGCCATCCCTTTGATCCATGCGAAGTGAATTCCATGAATTGGGAGGAGGAGTGGGTGCATAGTAGGATGATGGGTTCCCTCACAAGAAAAAGGGACCCATCATCAAAACGCATATCCATAAACATAAACCAAATAAAAATTACAGAGGGTAATGGCAAAGATTAGTTACAGTGAAGCCCAATATAGAGATAAAAGCATTACGATGAGTAATTGCAAATATTTGTTACACTGAAGCAATTACCAGTTCTAATATAGGGATAAGAATTACAAAGGAGTATTTACCAGTGCTAGTACAAAGACTTATTATCGAAATAATCACAAATAATGGTTACAGAGAATGATCAATGAAAACCAATTATAAATTCTAACTACAGAGATAGCAACAAACCCTTGAAAGGTGATAGATCTACAAGTATTTCCTCACATTACACAAACAAATTTCCAAATTAGAGAAATCAAAATATCAAGTGGAGGAATTACATAGACAACAACAAACCCTTGAAGGAGATATATCTACAACATTTACTCATTGAACTCAGGCAGACCTCTTAGTTAGGGAAATAAAAAAACCAGTGAGTAACTACAGAGAATAGTGATAGCATTTAAAGAAATCCTTGTATCAACAAATGTACATCACATAGAGTAGACCGATATCAAATATAAAGTAGCTACGCAAAACCGTCAAGGATCATGATATAACTGTAAACACAACAAGCATTGAGGGTTACGGGAAAGTCCTAGAAAACACAAGAAGATATATATATATATATATATATATATATATATATATATATGATGGTTAAGTATAAAGGTTAAACCTCAGATTGTGGCATGAATTGGCTTGATGGTTGGACATGGTGAAGGAACAAGATGTATGCAAAAAAAAAAAACTCAAGAGAAGACGATCGATTCTTTTTCCCATACTCAGAAACTCCTAGTCAATAGCTCACAGATAGGTTAGTACCCTGATTTAAACTTCAACCAGGAGAAGAAAAATTTAAAGGATTTAGTTATGTACCAACATTCGCTCTCTGGCCATGGGTTTCGAGCTTTGGAGAACTCAACAAGACACGGGATGAGCGGTGTAAGTATTAATAGAGAAATAAAATACAGTATCAGAGTCTCTTCTGAATCCAAATGATTACGAGTAGAAAAAATTACCAGTTACAGAGAATTCAATTTCCATAGGAATATTGTTGTATCTATTTTACTCCCGAGAAGGCTCTACTGAGTAACGAGGTAGCAGGGAGTCACGACATGGAGAAAATCCTAACGAAAGAAAGGTAAGAGGTATAATGTGTTGATATTAATGGTGACTAGAACCCTTCGTTCAGAGTGTAAGGGTGATAGAGTGCGCCACCACCCCGACTACCATGTGAAACCAGTGAGGTGGAGGGCCTGTCTTGGGTAACTTCCTGAAATTTCATAACATAGAGTACTTGGGTAGGTAATTGTTTTTAATTTTCTTCCACCCCCTCAATGCGATAAAGAACTATTGTCAGGCTGTAAATTCTAAAGTGCAAGTCTGACTTGTCACCCACTATGTCATAACGAGCCACCATATCAATTCCCTTATTGGTTAGCGGGACTAAGGTCTAGTTAGGAAGGGTGTCATATATGTCGGGAAAGCATAGAAACTAACCGTAACTACATTTATCGAGTGGTCCCATGATTCATGACCTGAAAGGAACCTTATTAGCTCTAGGCTTTACAATGGCTAGGATTAGACCTATATAAATTTCATGGGAAGAATGTGTTCTATACATATATGATCAATATGACACCATCCATCATGATGGATAGGTTATTTTTCTCCTAGCTTAGTAGTAAATTTCAATATGGATCAATCCTTATACACCATAACATAAAATGATATGGGACATGCACTATGGAAGAGCTTAAATGTTATAGGTTATGATTAGGGTTTTCTTATAGTTTTAAGAATAAAACTATTATGAAGAAAATCATCATGGTACCACACGAATAAGGTAAGAATGTTAAGAAAGGGTGTCATTATAGTGCGATTAGTAAATTCATCTCTTTGTTTTAAGTTTAAATATTTTTTTTAAGTTGAAACAAATATTTCTTCCAAGTAATGAATAATTGAAAACATTCAAGCAATGAATGATCGAAAATTGTCAAGCAGTGAATGATTAGAAACATTAGAAAAAATTATAATGCAGTTGACGACAAGACTCATAGTTGTTTCCCCTCTATATTTTTTTTTGTAGCTAATTTCTGGGTACATTAGAGTTAACATGTGGATTAGGCCTTGAGAATGAACACCCATTTGAACAAGTTGACTCCATGTAGGGTTGACGATTCTTGGAAATGGTTTCCCAAGATTAATACTTGGGAAAACAGGGTTAAGGGGTCCAACTTGGGTAGCTCCGGGAAAATGTGCCCAGGATTGAGACCTGGGAAAACATGGTTAGAGGGACCTACATGATGGGTTCCTCCTCTTGGAGGTACTTCCAAGGTATCTTTTCCAAGCATTTGTTGATTTCCAATATTCCAAGATGGTCTTATAACCCGTGATCCAATAAAAGGTTGACCCATAATAATGTTTTGTCCTCTAGCTAAATCCGCCCCCCTAGATGGAATTTATGTCCTAACAAAAAACTGAAATCTAGAAGGATGTTGACCACTTTTTCCTCTAGGAGGGTTTGATAGTCCTAGAGAAATATGGGTAGGAATAGGAACTAGTCGACTAAGAGGATTATATCTAGGAGGAAGTGATTGACCTTCTCTAGGAAGAAGCGATGGTCCAATGAGGTTATGAGATTTCAAAGAGATAATATATTGAAAAGGTATAGTTTTTTCAATCGTCATGGAACTATTCAATTGACTAGGAAGGACAGGACCTATCCCACTTGATACCTCACTTGGGATAACAATAATATTACCTATTTTCCTCACAGGATGACCAAGGAAAAGTTTTGTGATGTGGTGACTATACAATAACAAAATTTGTAAGTGGTCTATTAAAAGATGGTTTACTGATACCCAACCTATCAAAAATATCATGACCCAAGGGATTTTTCGATAAAGGAAGAAATAAATTTCTACTTGGATATGATATGCCATAGGTTTGAATATGGGTAGTGAATCCTTCACTTTGACTAGGTTATCCTGATTCCTTCTTTTCTTCTTTAAAAGGCCTTGACGGTAATATAGGATAATCTTCAGTTACAATTTCTCCTAAAAAATTTACTCGGACTAAAAGTGGACCAAAGGGATTAGTTAATCGTTTTTTTGTAGGAGGGATACAATATTCCTGATCACCTGTGATAACTCCTTTAGAGTGTTCAATCATAGGAGTATCATCGCTTTGAGGGTCAGAGTAATTTCCTTCGTCAACAATATCTCCATGAAAATTATTTTCTAGTGAATAGGGAGGTATTGATTGATAATATTCGGGAGGAAATCCTTGAATCCTACCTAAGTGATGAATATTGTCATCGGCCATGATAGAAAGGGTAGAAAAGTTAAATCCAACTACATAAAACAAAAAACATGCAACTAATAAACTAGGAAGCAAACCCTACAAACAAAACTTTTCACAGTGAATGAACTAGTTGGTGATGAAATATAATGTTGTTAGAGAAATGAAAAAATGGTTGGGTTAGAGTGCGTGCACCAGTCATGTTGGAGACCTTCTTAATGGACTTACGGCTTGGTGCAAGATCCTTGATGGAAGAACCATGGGTTACACTCAAAGGAGCCCAAGTGAGTTTGACCAACGACTAACCCAGGTACAACAAACAATTTCCCCTCCGTCATCACCTTGTTGAGGAGCCCTAAATATTATGGCCTCTAACTTTACCACTTACAACACCCAAGCCTAGGGAGACAATCAATAGTTGGCTATACACTCAAGGGAAGGGTCAAAACCACAAATACCCTTGAGAGGTGCCTCAGAATGAGGTAAGACCTCGCAAGTGATCTCCAAGTGTCTAATGAAACCATTTTTAATACACACAAAAAACTCCATCAATACCAACAAAGTGGGGTTAATTACTCCATTGATCCCAATGTGACCTCATGATTTACCCTTGTGTGAGAAGGGATGCCTAGGAAAAATATGTGGCAATTGGATTTATCTCCCTGACACAAGATCCAATGTTTTTTTGACAACTTTGGAGAGTTTTCCTCACCACCTATTCCAAATTCATACACCTAAGATAATGTTGGTGTGCTACGAGATAAAAAATATTGAATGAATTTTATTAGCGTATAATTTTAAGTGCTATTCTTTTACTCAAAAAGATGCAGAAGTGAAACAAATGATGTTTGAACTTGAATCAAAATATCTTGCAATAAGACATGAATTGAAATTTTCATTCGATGAATCCTAATTACATGAGAGAGAGAAGGTAATTTTCTTTTGAAATGAAAAACTCAAAATGCAATTCTTTTCAAAAAGATCCCAATATTTTCACAAAACAATGAATGAATTGATGATTCTAATTCAGCGTCAAAATCTGAATGCATAAGTTTTTTCTTGTTGATTTAAAAATGAAAATGAATGTAATCCTTCTTAAGTTCTTTATTTTTCAATGAATATGAAAGTTTTCAATGAAAGAAACAAAATATTCTTCAAGGAAAAGAATGCATCCACAACTCAATAGACAACAAAATAATAGAACAAAAACTGCCACATTGATGCTTCCAAAACTACAAATATATTCCAAATGAAAAGCAAAAGATAGAAGATATTAATCCTTTCAAAACAAAATCCTGAACACAAAAGATAACATAAAATCATTCAACAAAACACTTTGACAAAATCAATTCAGATCCAGCTCAGAGGCACTCAAAGACCAAGCTAAGAAATTATACCTCTTTCACATATAGGAAACAAATTGCCAAATACAAAGCCAAGCAATTATGAATAAATAAATAAAATCATCAAAAAAGACTGGAAGACTGCTAAGAAGACTACAAAAAAAACCTAAGATTCAGAGAAAAGGTCGAATCTGATACCTAGGCAAGAAAAATTCAATAAAAACTTGATTTTCGAAAAAGTGTCATAGGCTATTGTGGCACACAGAGCGACAATCCAGAGTGTCACAGGGTGCAGGCTATGGCAAATGATATAGTGTCACACTGGTTATCAAAGGCAGGGTGTGAAAATCAAGAAAATCTTGTTAAAATAAAAAAACTAAAGAAGAATTCCATTGAATTTCATGTTTGTCTAATTACACAGTGTGAGGTAAAGACTCAAATATCTAAAGTAATGAAAGGTAGCAAGACTAAGAGAAAAAATCTGAAGTAAATGTCCCCAATGGAGTCACCAATTTTGTTATTGGATAAACCACTATGTTCAGACATAGATTGATCTTTCTAGACTCGAAAACCAAGACTAGAACAAAACAAACATAACATAGAACTTTCTATAGGTTGACATAATCAAATTACCAATTAGCTAAGTATTCATAGCTTGTAACCGATGGTTGTCCTCTCTAGTTGCCTCTTCCAGCTGCTTTGTCATGAGTCTTTTGTATGATAACCTGCAAGAGACACAAAACAACAAAGTTGAAAGAAACAAGTATAATTTGATCAAACCTATGCAAATTATCAAGGAGATATGCAACAAACATAATCAAAATACAGACAACCTTTCTCGGAAAGAAACTATATTAATGTATTAATGAAAATTAAAAGAGATTATAACCAAAGATGCCTTGATGTTTTCAATATCCTTCCAATAGGATCACCACTCTGTTACACATTATTTTGGTCACTCGAGTGATCCATTGACAAACATGTGTTTATGTTCCCAAAAAGAGTCTTTTACCATGAGGGAAGTGACTCAATTTCTCTTCTTAAAAACCTTATGAAGAAATTTCATCGCAAGATGCATTATACACAAGGTGCGATGATGTGTGATCGTCGCCCCCTACCCTACAACTAGGGTGCGACGATGTCAAAAGACTAAGAAAGGGTCAAATTTCACGAAATTTCTAGAAGGGGATCTTCTAGAAGATGAGGTGGCATCTGAATGGTTTGTATCTTACTCACTTCTCGGATTTGGTGGGATCATCGTAATCTCTTCAACCGTATCTCTTTCCCCTATATAAAGAGGGATCTCTCGTGGAAAATGCTAAGGTTGATTCAATAAATATTAATATTGAATAGGCTAAGAATTGGATGGGGAATTCTACTTCAGTTCATACTTGAGGGATTTATTTTAGTTCATCAAGTCATTGTGGATCTTCTTCATTCAAGGTTAGAGTAAGTGTGTTTGTTGGAGAAAAAGGTCATTCAGAGGGGACCTTGCGACATCAAGTCTTTGGTTGTAATCTCCACTTTCATTTTAAATATAATACAGTGATATGTTTCTTTCCCATAAAACTTGTCTCGTTTTATTGCATAATTCTTTGATCACATACATAGGTTCTCGTTGAGTATATTATATTGCTTTCACTTTGGTTGGCTTGTGTTCCCTCACATATTCAATATCACATGAGCATCAGAGTGGGTCTAGGACGATAATGACAGGAGAGAGCGATATCTAAACGGTATGTTGCATATCTCTTGTTAAATAGTAAACTCAATGGTTAGAGCTTAGAGAAAGCATCATATTATGTTTTGTTTTGTTCTAGATCTAGGTGGATATAGGGAGATCTGTTTATGTCCACATTTACCGATAAGTCCCATAACACACTCCAATACCCACAATGCATCCATGAAATACATCACCATCAACTGACTGCTTTATCTAAGATTGAATTCCTCAAAGCTAAATAATTACTAGCAATCGTCCAATAACAAACAAGAAGAAACTTTACCAATCATTATTCTCAATCCACTATTCACTATTTGTTATTAGCCTTTCCTCATGAGAGACGTCTCATTTTATAGATTGAAGAGGACAAGGGTGAGGAGGTCAGGATGATAGGCTAGGATCCCCCAAGAATAGGAGTACGGGTGAGATACAAACCTATCGGAAAACATCACATCTTGAATCTTCTCTTCTAGAATCTTCTCGAATTTCATCATTTTCTCTCATTTTAAGCAGTGTTGTACCCTACAGTAGAGAAACCTGAGACACTGTCGCATCCTGCAGTGGCGCAACATTCAACACTTGAGGGTGTATCACTCGACATTGATGCAAGCTACGACAATCTCTTAAATTAAGGATTTAAAGGCTCTAACAACATGTGTAACCCTTTTTTCATGATTGCATTCTCTCAAAGTAAGGTTCTTCTTAAAAAATAATAGCTTCTATGCTCTAGATGATAGAGGATAAGTGAACAATCGTCGGTTGCAAAAATATATTGTGTAACAAGGAGAGAGGGGAATATCGAGAGATATAGAGAGATAGTGGGAGAGAGGCTATGAATATGGAGTGAGGGAGTGACATGTGTGGAGGTGTGTGTGTGTGTGTGTGTGTGTGTGTGTGTGTGTGTGTGTGAGAGAGAGAGAGAGAGAGAGAGAGAGAGATGAGTGGGTGAGGGATTCATAGAGAGAGAGGGGGGAATATAGACGGAGGGAGGGAGACGGTTAGACTTAGAAACTACGAGAGGGAAAGAGGGAAAGAGAGAGAAAGATGGAGGGAGAGAGAGGAAGGGGAAATGGGGGGTGGATGGAGAGAGAGGATGAGACGTGTAATGTTTATGAGTTCTTAGAGTTGGAACAAATAGAGTTAGTGAAAATGGCAACAAAGGGTGATGCATAAGTGCATGCGCTGAAGCATGGAAGCCCCATCCTCAAGAGTGAGCTGATGAAGTTACTACTACAAGCTTTATGACCACTATAAGGCATGCCGAATATTGATTCATTATAACAAATCTGCATACATCGTGTAATGTGGGCTAGAAAATGACTTCAGTTGATGCATGTGCCAATTCTCCTCCAATTCTTCTAAGTAGGTCAAATGGTCCCAATTGAATACATCAATTGGATAGAGAGAGATCCAATAACAATGCTTTTTCAATGCTTTTACATTGAGTGAAAGACAAAAGCTTTCACCATTTCATCAAACCTCAATTATCCCAATGCACAATTAAGAGCAATGATGTATGTCTAATTAATACAATTATGAGAATTATGATGATGAGATTAATGAAATTACATTAAGTGATGAGAAACACAAAGAGCAAGGTTATGGCACAAGAACTTGTCCAAATTTATGATGAACATGCATGAGTGAAACCATGAATTTCACACTTAAGATGAAATATAATAATAATTAAGGAGTACTTTAATCTTATAACAAAAAATCTTTATTTTCAACCATAAATTGGACAAAAATACAAAAGTAATTTTGCACGATGTTTTAAATTTCATGCATGGTAAAGGAGCAAACCTAGGTGTTCAACACAATTCTAAATTGATCTCTAAGAAAAAATTATAATCCACATTATAGTGGATGATTTAAAATACATTTAAAACTTAATTATGAAACCCAATTCTAAATTGACCCGCGGTGAGCAAAAATTATGTTCCAAATTAAAGTGAATAATTAAAATCACATTTAAAACTTAATTATTATGGAATAAGGGGTTCACATATCTAGGAATGGAACAAAATCCCCATAAGCCAAATACTGTTTCAAATATTGCCATGGACCCAGAACAATAGGGTCGATTGACCGAGTCTTTGGATCCATCCACCACCCTCAGATGGGAGCAAGAAACACGACAAACACAAATAGCACTTGGTAAACGTGTGTGCGAAACTGTGGGTCACTGGATCGGTTAAATACCTGGCAATTTCATATTTTATTTTTTCCACCAGCCAGCCCGTGGATGATATGCTTCGATTGCTTGCTCATCACCCTCCGGCCGACCTCGTTTCGATTCCTATTAATAACATTAATTTGTCGATCTTGTTTAGATTCCTATTAATAACACTACTTTGACGTTGAGTGCTTTAATCGTCGTGGAAGAGGAGAATTGGAACTCCGAAGCAATAGAGTTACAGTAGTAGTAAAGCTCGAGTTGAATCCCAATTATTATTATTGTTATTATTATCATAAGTTGGGTGTTTGTTGGCCATGGAGACCGTCGCCTCAAATTCTTCGAACCCGCGCACCTTGGAGGAAGTATTTAGAGACTACAGAGGCCGTAGAACTGCCATCGTCCGTGCTCTCACCACTGGTAAGAAGCTCTTCACTTTTATTTTAAAATTTATCGTTTTCTCTCAAAAGATTGATTAGTTTGAGTAAATTTTGCTTCTCCGCTCATTGATCGTTCGTACATTTTGTCTGCCTTTCTTTTGCTTTGCAGAGGTCGACAGCTTTTACTCACTTTGCGACCCAGGTTAGTGGACTGAATTCTTAGTGTTGTTTTCAGTAGATTAGGGTTTTCTTCGCTATACTTTTTAGACTAGGCGGAGTTTCAGTTTTTTGTGAAACTTTCCATGGTTATGTGAGACTTTTAAAAGATTTGGCTGATCTTTGAGAAATTTAACCTGAGCTTACCTAAATGTAGCAGCTATTTCTGGTTTTAACCGAAGTAGTTGCAGCGGCAACCATGGACTTCGCTTTAACATAAAATTTATTATTTTTGTAATTCGACTTGGGCAAGGCCACAGTCTGTTGACGGCTGCTGCGAAAAATATGATATTTGACCGCATTTGAATCGTCAAAGAGGATTAGGCCGTTTTACGTTAATCCATTATTAAATTGATATAGTTCTGTATTGATCAATTTATTATGATCTTGCATTGATAGCCTGCTGTTCAGAGGCCGTTTTCCAGCATAGTGATTTTGGAACTTTGATTCTATTGTCAATCGAGTATATTTTTGTTAAACAGTAACTTGGAAGAGGTTTTGTTCAAAAATATAAGATCTCCAAGAAAAAATTATCATTTAGTAGAACCTTTAGCCTACATAACTATGGGTAGCAAATGATTACATTATCCTTGAACTAAGAGAATGGTGGAATTACCTTTGATTTTTTATTTTACTTAATTGTAAAGACTTTCAAGACCTCAATATAATCAATAGAATTATTAGGACACCTATAGTGTCATAGTGGTTTTGTCAAGAATATGTAATAATGAATAGGTTTCATGGCTATTTAAACTCTATTGAAATAGAAGAGTAGACTTATGTTTGTATAGTATTCTGTAAAATAAGTGATGTTTAACCTATTCATTATGTTTTAGATCTTTGTTAAGACTTTATGTAATTTTGAGATCTTTGCTAATCATTATGATTACTTGCACTTGTTTTCAGGAAAAGACAATTTATGCCTATATGGATATCCCACTGAATCATGGGAGGTTAACCTGCCTGTTGCGGAACTCCCACCGGAGCTCCCAGAGCCAATTTTAGGTATCAATTTCGCAAGAGATAGCATGAAGCGAAAAGATTGGCTTTGCACTGTTGCCGTGCATAGTGATGCTTGGTTGCTTGCGGTTGCCTTCTTCTATGGGGCTCGGTTTAACCGGAATGAGAGGTATTCATTTAGTTTATACGCTTTTCTTGTCTCTCAGTAATAATGTTTTTAGTAGCATTACATATCAGTAAATAAATTTTTTTAGTAGCATTACATATCAGTAACTTTTTAGTAACATCACACATTTTTTTTTCGTTTTTGGGGACTTTCTTTTGCAGTTTTTTTTTAGTAAATGTTACTATAGTGACTGCAAAGTTTCTAGTTGAAGTTTTGTGCTTCATGGTGTTACCTATGTGTATCTACTATTTCTATATATTTTATATAAAACTTGAGGAAGTATGTTTTACATAAAAAAAAAATTGGTACTTTTTCCATTCTATGTGCTAATTTGTGTTAATTGACAGGAAACTTCTTTTTAGTATGATAAATGATCTCCCAACAGTGTTTGACCTGGTTATCGAGAGGGAGAAGGAAAAGGAACAGGAGATGATTATTTCTCATAATAGTGGAAGCAAATCTAAATTATCTGGGAAGGTTAGGAGTTTTTCCCTCTTTTAGAATAGAAAACTAATATTTTTGTTGCCAATGTTTATTTGTTTATTAATATTTTCCTTTGGTAAAAAATCTTTATTGTCATAACATGCTTTTTTTTTTTTTTTTTGTAGCGAAAAAGTGATGGTCAATTAAGGAATCCTAAATTAACTTCAATGGTAGATAAGGAAGAAGTATACAAAGATGATGGTGAAGAGAAGGACGATACAATTTGTGGAATTTGTGAAAAGTCTTATTCTCGTGGTGAATTTTGGATCCAGTGTGATACTTGTAACACTTGGTATCATGGAAAGTGCGTGAAAGTTTCCCAGGCTAAATCTAAAAGTATCAACCTATACCAATGCCTTTTATGTAAGAGAAAGAAAATTCTTTAGTGAAGAGTATAAGTAGTATATAGTAATTTAAGTCCTTTGGAAACTACATTAACCATAGTTTGAAGTATTCAGTATTTTTCAAAATTTTAATGTCATTTTTTTTTAATTTGAACACCTCAAACTATTGTTTTAAGGTATCAATGGTTTTATTCCTATATAACATTGAACATGTATGCATAGAAGTTTAAAATTGTATTATTAGAAGATAAATTTCACTTTCTCATTTCTCAGCATTGCAGTTTTCATTGTTATTCCCAATTAATACCATGTAATGCAAGAAAATGAATATCATAAACCTTTTTACAAATAATTTTATTGAAAGGGATTTTGAAAGGAAAGAATTATAGGGTTTATCCGTAATTCATGTACATTTGAAAATTTTCCATTCTGACATTTTTATAAATGAGAACAATTTCTTATGTTTTAGTTCAATATCTAGTTTATTTATGTTGGTTTTGTAAAGTATTTTATAGATTTTAATTTAAAATAGTCATTTTTATTTGAAAATATCATTCCACAAGATTTTACTGTGTATTGAATTATGTTGTTGTACTCTTTTTACAAAGAAGTGGCCAAAATAGTTATTGAATTCCCACATCATATTTGTATTGAAGAGGCCAAAATTCTTGCCAAGGTAGATTATTATCACAATAGGAAATTTAGGGAAGCCATCAAAATTGAAAAACAACCTAACAATCTAAACAAAGATGATGGTTGGAAGATTAGTCAAAATTGGATCCCAACACTAACCACAAGGACACTTCTAGAAATTAATCAGTAATATTTTTAGGTCTTATATATTTTTAATAAGTCCACTCTTTACTAAAAAAAAATCATATTTATACACCTCATGATTTTTTAGATTTCCATCATATCTTAAAAAACTTATACGATGAATCCGAAAGAACTACCTTATCATACACTGATCCCAAAAGTCTCAGAACTAAAATAGATATTGATCTTTTAAACAAGTTGAATATGATATCTCAAGTATATTTGGATATAAAAATATAATTACCAAAATAAAGAGGGGTTCATTTCTTATTTTTTATGACTATGGATGTAAATGATATTGAAAATTCCTATAATTCTCATTCCAAAATAAAAAGAAAGACAAGTACATCTGTGCTCTAATTTTTAATCATTATTTTTTTGCAACTCAATGTTACATGAAACATTATATAAATGTTTCTAAGATTTTCTCAAACTACAACTCGTTACAATTTCTCTTTATTTGTGTCTATTCCACTCCTACAATCAATAACCACTCCCATCATAGGTTCAAACACCATTATGACCATGATATTATGAAATGTCTCTTACAAGTGTACTTGGATTTCTTATTTTCACCTTAGTGTCCACTTGGAGTCTCCTTTTGAGGGTGTTGTTTGCCTAAAGTCTACTTTTGAGGTCCCATTTATCTCTATTGTTTGAAAGTCATTCAAGCTTCTCATAGTGCTTCAATGGAACTCAAATGACCTTGTACTTTTCTAGGAATAGAAATTTGAAGTGCACTAGGCACTTGGGAATATTATGAAATAAATCTTACAATTTCCTTGTGCATCTTTATTGTGCAACCACTACGTAGACTTCATGCAAAAAATATTTTTGAGTCTCACTTCCTTGTCATTTTAGAACATATTTAAACTTTTACATGTTCTCATGGATGGTGTGTTTTCCTTTACATTTGCATGGGGTTTCAAATTAAACACATTTTCTTACTTGTTCCTAGTGTGTTTCTTGGATACACACGAGTTGGTTATCTATGTTTAAGTAAGAGAAGACCTTATTGGAAATTTTATTTTCTAACATGATTGAACACCAATTGTGATAATAATTATTAATATTCAAACTAAATACAAATATTTTCTTAATTTTTTGTTTTATTATTTTATTGAAACTATTTTTATTTTTACACGCTAGAGTAAGCGAAATTATGCCACACGACACCATATTTCAATAATCTTAAGATCAATTGACCTACGATTTTGGATTCTTCATGTGAAAATACTAATTTCTAATTTTTTTTCTATGGGGTGAGGTACTCAGTTCTTTTCCCTCTTTGATGTTTAGGTTGACTTCACATATCATTGGGTTTGAGTATAAAATACACATCTCTTTAGGGTCTAATATTCTTGTTCCAATTTTAAATTTAGTTATTTTTTTCAATGCACATAAAATATATATAGCCTTTTATTGAAGGAAAGGCACCTCAAAAGAATTATGTAAGATATTATATATCAAATCAAGTTTATAAGACACTTATGTCTTGCATAATACTTGATATAGTCTATAGAATGTTCATTGTAGATTTATTTTGGTTCTTTTCTTCAGTGAGATTTTTTATGAATTTAAAGATATAAGAAAAAAAACCAATTATCTCGGACTATATTTTATATCTATATGTATCACGTCAATGCTTCATGTCTTTTAAATATATGTTTTTTATGCCAATGCATCATGTCATGTTGCGCTATTATTAGGTTAAATTTGAAGATGATTACTATCTAATCCAAATTTTGTCTTCTTGATTTAGATTATTGTATTCTTACTAGTATGTGTATCACTACATGCTTTTGGGTCATTTTATCCAAAACAATTTCCCAAAACACTCTCTCTTGATGACCCTTTGAAATATTCTCTTATATTACTATTGGTAATTTTGGGCATAATTATGAGAATCACTTTCAGCATAAAAAATTACCAAGTAACATCCATAGGTGGAATGTTAGTATTACCATAACTTTGATCGAATTAATTTCCTATATAGAATATCGATCAACCAAAAACATTTAGTATAATGTAACTAGGGATTCCATTGCTAGAAAGGAAAGAGAAATTGTTAAGGGAATAAATGGTCGAGACCCTATGAAGCTAGAGAAATTACAAGCTCAAAAGAGATAGTGAAAGTTTGTAGAGTCTCTACAAGGCATGCAGAGACCAATAATATTTAAGTAACATATTTATGGTCAAGCATGAGGAGTGCGCAGGTGACCATCAAAGGTCCCAAGTTTAGAAGAGATAGCACAGGCATGCACAGTTCCTGTCCAGGGAGTACAGAAGGAAAAAATAGTCCAAGTCGCAGACAGTAGGAGAAGCGCAAGTGTGCGCTCACACTTCATTGAAGTGTTGAACAAGCTCAAGAGGTGCAGTGTGAATAGATACCAAGGATTCAACCCTGCAAAGAAGATTCAAAGGATGAGACTTTGAAAGATTGATAAAATTTCTTCATTAAGGGGGAAGTGAAGTTGTTATTATAGGAGAAGCTACATTCGTCATTGGATTGGCTGCGGAAACGTATCTAGACTGTTGAATCTAAGTCCAAACCGGAGGAGGAGCATGCGATGAAGGAGAATAGATCCCAACAATCAGATCTGAGTGCAAGGATGAACAATTGTTGAATCTAGGTAAGTAGTGCGATCGTTAACCCCTTTAAATCCTTCGGACTTCACTAGTTTGTAAATTCTCATGTGTTCGTTGTGGAGGAGACAATTCTCCCGAAGTCCCAAAGCCAGAAATTAATATCGGTCATTGATAGACGATGGACATGTGTCCATAGATTGAGCATATCTGGAAGTCTGGCAGTTTGGGCGAACTGGGTTGTTACTGTGTAAAGAAAAAAAATTGTTGAAGCTTCGAAGTCACAAAGAAAACCCTGATCGTTGATTATAAGGTCACGTGTTAGCAGATAGAACACATTTTGGGAGTACGTCGCGATGACATATTTGGGTCATCATGTTAATAGAAGGATAAATTCCCGAAGTTCTGATGTATGGATCAGATCCTAACCATTGGTGCCAGGGGCACATGGGAACAAATCACGTGTTCAAAGAATGGACACTACAAAGGAAGTTGGGATTCGAGGTGTTAAGGTGCGATAATTCTCAAAGTCCTGAAGGTTGGAGTATATCTCGATTGTCTTATTGCGAGGACACGTGGACCACCGATTGTAACCCTTTATCGCTTCGTGAGTTCGACAGTTCGTGGAAATGGAGGCATAAATTATTGTGGTGCGAGATATCTTGGATAAAGAGCTCATCTCAACTATTAGTTGCGAAGGAAACGTGGATCGTGGATCCCATTTGAAGATCGAGAGGTGTGGTGGAGATAGGGATAAAGAACTCCCGAAGCCTGGAGTTACAAAAATATCTCAGTCGTTAACTTCTAAGGATTGTAGAACATTGAACTGTGAGCCTTCGAATAGTTCTTCAATTCAAAGTTCAGAGGATTTGGGGTGCTATGTTGTGAAAATATTCGAAGCCCGGAGCATGGAGTAATTGTGGACCGTCGATTCGAGGTGGACACTAGCCATCCGATCTGCTACTTCAGAGTTTGCATATTCATTGGATTTGCATGTTGGAGTAGTGGAGACTCCCGAAGTCGAGAGTCTCGAAAATTCTGTGAGCCATAGATCATCTCGTGGATTGTGGATCGTTTATTCCGTAGGTGTTCGGGTGATTCACCAATTTGACGTTCGGAAATTTTGGAAGGTGTAAAGAGTAGAACTCTCGGAGCCTGAGGCTCCAGAGAGTTCAAGTAGCACATTCTCGTTAGGCGCCTCGTCATAGCCCTTAGTCACATGAGGTTTTGGGAGAAACAAAGGGGCTAGAGTCAGGATTTGAGTTTTAAAGGTAAAAATTGGTTTGGTGTATGCTTCGGTCGGAGGTCATGTGGATTTATCCACTAAGTTCATAAGGCCCTTGCAAACATAATTTTGCGTGTGGGGAAAGGAAAAAAATCCTATGGCAAGTAATTCTAAGGGTTCAGTAAGAGCCCGAGGGATGATTCAGCTCCAGAGATGAATGATCCTTAGAATGGGAGGTCCCGTGAGCCCTAGGAGAAGGTGGGGGTTTGCATCAGAATCCCTATCATATTACAAAGTATACTTGACAAAACTTTGTTGGTATCTTCGACTTGGTCATTGGCCTGTGGACAGTAAGGAGTTGACTTTTCATGCCGTGAACCCAACTTAGCGGTTAACTCTAACATCATATAATTGTGAAAATGACTGTTATGATCAGTGAAAATGGCTTGAGGCACTATGAATTGAGTAATAATGTCATTAAAAATGAAAAGAGTTGTAGCCTTCCTAGTATTGTTATATCTGGGAATCGCCTCGACAGATTTAGTAAAATATTCTACAATGACAATAATATAACCATGTCCCTTGGTCAAGTGAGGGTTACATGTCATGAAATCAATGTCACATTTTGCAAACACACCAACGAAAAATACAAGGTGAAGAAGACCAGGAGGGGTGTGTAATTTACGATCATATATCTGACATGCATGACATTTTTTGACCGCAAGAATGCAATCTTTAAATAATGATGGCCAAAAATATCCTTCCCGTAGAATTTTTGGGTTTTGGAATATGTGGAGATATGACCACCACATTCTACACCATGACAGTCATTAAGGTCTCTCTCATCTTCCTCATGTGTTAAACAACGCCAAAAATGGAATCGACACAATGGAGATAAAGTGTATCGCCAATAATAATGTATTGGTGGGCTTGGTGTCAAATACGACGACGTTCATTACTAGAGATATTAGGCTGGAAGTTCTGGGTTTGGAGGTAGATGATGATATCTCCATACCACAGATCGAAAGAAATGATCAGAAAAAGGTATTCATCAGGAATAAATTCTTATGTCAAACTCTCAAAACGATGATGACTATCATCCCAAGTTTATTCCAAATACATGACCTCTAAGATACTCTTTTCAGTGGGTAAATTATCATCAAAAGGATCAGGATATGCCATAGAAATAAGCCAAGAAGAGTGAGAGTACTCATTGAAAACGCGACTCATGGGGTCACTAGTGTTAGAAGTAGTCATAGAGGAATATTGAATTGCTTCATAAGATATTTCAAACAAAATAAGTGGCATTCTATCGCCATAATTTTGATATTCAGATGGACTCGGTACTACCCAAGGATCCTATGAGTGAAGGGATTTACTAGTATAGTAGAAATCATGTTGACATGGGTAACAATTGGAGGAATTTCAAGTGGTGGGAATGGAAATGTTCCCATAATAGATTAGTCTTTCAAAAGACCCACTCCAACATCCTCTTAGGAAGATGGGGTTTTCTTTATAAAAGGAACACTATGAATGCATGAATCAGAATTAAAGTAGGAGAGTTGGTCTACCCTGACTAATTTTCCTTGATGGGAGAAGCATACTAGACGAAACAAAGTAAAAATTATGACAGACATAGCATAAATCCTACTACAACCTAGACGAAGATTATAATCAAGTGGTGCATTGACAACTTCTACTTCAACAATGATCATTTTACCTTCTAATTCAAATGGTAATGCAGTGAGTAATCCAAACAGTTTAAATCCTCTACCATCAAATTCATTTAATGTATTAGGTGATTGGTTAAGTGACAAAGAGCCAATGGATTTATAATAGTTAAGAGGCATCACACAGGTTGATGCTCCTACGTCTATAACACTATGAAAATAATTGTTTTGGCGTACAATAACTTGAATTTGGAATACAAGTTTGTGAGGGAGCCTTGGAAGATGAGTTTCCAAGTCAAAGGCTATCATATTTTCATCACTAGGGTCAATTCCATAAATAGCTGACAATAATTCTCGTCATTTGTAATATACCCCAAATTTCCCAATTATTTTTTTTTTGTTAGGGGGCATTAAATCTCCTTGACTCTTCAATATTTGTTCAAAACATAACTTTATTCCTTTATTATATGTAGATTAAATTTATCATCGTTGCTGGATTAAAATCATGCACTTATTTGTAATTAAGACGATTGTGACTAGGATAGTTATCATGTCTAAGTTAATTCATGCCATCCAAAAAGATTACAATGCATAATAACTATGAACAATAAACTAGCATATATTCTATCCATAATGCTTGCATTATCCAATATGACATATATGTTTCTTACTGCATCGAATATATCGACTACAATATGAATACCATAACATCAATACTATTCCTATCAACACATATGTATATATGTTGTTTACCAAATGAACCAACATATGGAAATCTTAACACATACTAATATGTATATACAAACGTTTATCATATGACATAAATCTTAACCATTATATATATCGTATATCATATGGACTATCATAAAAATAACACTATTCCTAGAGTTTGTATCGTTATAATATGGCAATCCACCACAATGTAATTCATATCATAGTGCGTCGAAGAGTTGTTATGCAAACATGTAATATCATTACATAGGGATTGTTATAAGGTTGTCATTCCAACGAAGACTTTGACATATCGTATTGAACATACACCATAACACTTATGGTTTTGCTCTTGCACAACAAATATAACCGATACCTAACAACGTTAAACCCTACCTGACTAGTGACATGGCCCAGCATTGAATAGGTTTGAAATCCATGTTAATGGTGGATGTCATATTGGTCTTAAGGCATTTACCTCTAGCTATACTCATTAAACGAAGGTCTGTATCGTACTTTTCGAGCTTCACACTTAGGAAACCGCTCCCAATGCGGGCTCGCCATCTCTGACGCTTCACATGGCAGCGGTAATAGGTGTACCCGATAACCATTACTCCTCATTGAAATGTTTTCGAGGTCGCCACCATTCATTCTTTTACCCCTTTGGTTTTGTTTTCACGAAAACCTACCTTTGTGTTGTGTGTGACATGGATTCTGTGTTGTAACACTTGTCTCTACTCTGTTTATGGCTGACGACTTGGGAAAACTCAGCCTTAGTAAACAATTGATGAAGGCGAACACTCATTTGGTTCCTCTCTGTGCAAGGTAAGAAAATATTTCATTGCTTCAACACTATGTAACTCGTGATTAAAAATATGTTTAGTGAACTTTTGGAAATTATTGAGAGAAAGTGTTGATACTTTACACATTGTAAAAAATATTTTGTTTTAATAGAAGTGCATATTTCTCTGCATATGAAATTTTGTGTGTATTCTATGAATGAATGAATGTTTACTGTGTATGTTTGTGAATTCCATGAATGTATGAATGTTCCCTTTGGAGGAATAGACATGATTCTTTGTTTGTAGTTCTATGATTTTTCTGGGCTCTCACGGCTATGCAAGGAGTGCACATCAGAGGTGTTGAAAAACTCTATGAAGCGAGTGCAAGGAGGGCGCTAGAAGTTTGTTTCAATTTCAGGAAGAGCGTCCCGGGTGGGCACACCAGAAAGGGTCTCAAACTGAGAAGGGAATACTGTGAAAGGAAGTGCACATCATAATCAATGAAGACTCAGAGGATCGATCGTAAGGAGTGTGCAAGAATGCGTTCATGAGTTTTGCAAGAAGGTTTCCAAGTGGGGGCACTAGAAGGTTAAGCTCATAAGGAGTAGTCCAAGTCTACATAGAGAAAGCACAAGGAGTGTGCTAGAGGTCAAGTGTTTCAAGTTCCAATCTCAGGAGGAAGAGCTGAGTGCGAGGAGGGAATGAGAAACTATTAAGGTCATAAAGGGTCGAGACCCTATGAAGTTATAGAAATTACAAGCTCAGGAGATATAGTGAAAGTGTGCACAGAGTCTCTACAAGGTGTGCTGAGATTAAGAATCTTTAAGTTCCATATTTATGGATAAGCAGAAGGAGTTTGCAGGTGACCATAAAAGGTCCCAATTTTAGAAGAGATAACACAAGCATGCGCAGTGCATGTGCAAGGAGTACAGAAGGAAAAAAAAGTCCAAGTCTCATACTATAGGAGAGGCGCAAGTGTGTGCTCACACTTCATTTAAGTATTGAACAAGCTCAGGAGGTGCAGTGCGAACAAATACCAAGGAGTCTACCATGAAAATAATATTCAAAGACCGAGCCTTTGAAAGATTGATAAAATTCCTTCATTAAGGGGGAAGTGAGGTTGTTTTTAGAAGAGAAGCTATAGTCACCATTGGATTGGCTGTGGAAACATATCTAGACCGTCGAATATAAGTCCAAGCCAGAGGAGGGTCACATAGGGAAGGAGAATAGATTCGAGCAATTGGATCAGAGCACAAGGATCAACAATAGTTGGGTCTAGGTAAGTAGCGTGGTCGTTAACCCCTTTAAATACTTCGCAATTCACTAGTTTGGCAATTCTCATGTGTTCATTGTGGAGGAGACAAGTATCCTAAAGTCCAAAATCTTGAAATTAATCATGTTCATTGATAGATGAGGGACACGTGTCCATGGATCAAGTGTCTCTGGAAGTCTAGCAGTCCAGGTGAACAGGGTCGTTATTGTGTAAAGAAAAAAAACTCTTGAAGCTCCAAAGTCCCAGAGAAAACCATGGTTGTTGATTAGAAAGCCACGTGTTAGTATATAGAGCATAGTTTGGGAGTGCGGCATGATGACAGATTTGGGTCATCGTGTTAATAGGACAAGAAATTCTCGAAGTTACGATGTACGGAATAGATCCTGACCGTTGGTGCCAGGTGCATGTGGGAACAAATCACATGTTCAGAGAATGGACACTATGAAGTAATTTTTATTTGAGGTGTTAAGGTGTGAGAACTATTGAAGGCCTGAAGGCCATATTAGATCTTGACTGTCCAATTGCAAGGACATGTGGAATGCTAATTGTAACCCTTCGCCTCTTTGTGAGTTGGACAGTTTGTGGAAATGGAGGCGTAAAGTCTTGTGGTGCGAGATATCCTGAAGGCCCGAAGGATGGAGCTCATATCAACCATTATTTGTGAAGGACACGTGGATCGTGGATCCCAACCCTTCATCATTTCGAATATACGAAGGTGTGTTGGAGTTAGGGTTCAAGAACTCCCAAAGCCTGAAGTTACAAAAAGATCTCAGTCGTTAACTGCTAGGGATTGTAGACCATTGATGTGTGAGCTGCCTTTGACTAGTTCTCCAATTCAGAGTTCATAGGATTTGGGGTGTTGTGTTGTGAAAATATCTGAAGCCCGGAGTGTGGAGTAATCGTGGATCATCAATTCGAGGTGGACGATATCCGTCTGATATGCTACTTCAAAGTTCGCGTATTCAGGGGAGTTGCATGTTGGAGCAAGGGAGACTCCCAAAGACAAGAGTCCCAAAATTTTTGTGAGCCATATATCATCTTGCATATTGTGGATCGTTTATCCTATAGTTGTTTGGGTGATTTTCCAATTCAGCATTCAGATTTTTTGGAAGGTGTCAAGAGTAGAACTCTTGAAGCCTGAGGCTCTAGAGAGCTAAAATAACATGTTCTCATTTGACACCTGGTCAAATCCCTCAGTCACATGAGGTTTGTTGATGATTGCAGCTATGTGAGACATTCTCCAGCATACAAACCTGTGATATGTGGATCATTGTAGCTATGTGAGTGCTTCTCTCAGCTTACAAACCTGAGAGAAATCCCCTACGAAGGGTATGTGGTTCCTACCTCAGAAAAAGTTGGAACATAGAGCTGACCTCCTCCATTGAGAGAGATGAGAAGAACTCTAGATGATTATCCAATGGGAAAGGCCATTTGTTGAGTTAGATGTGCATGTGGTTGAGCACAAGGTGAATGTGTGAAATCCCAATGTGTTGGGTGCATCATAATGTGAAAAAAAATTAAGATGATGTATTAGCCTCCTCTGAGAAACAAAATTGACGAGAAACTCTAGATGATTATCCTGTGTGATATAGTGGGAATGAATATCTATAGAGTGGACGTGCATGTGGATGAGCACAGGTGAACGTGTGAATATATGATTCTTTTGTGTAATGCAGTGAGCCAGATATATGGAAATCCCTATGGATGTGCCCCTAGTGGATGAGCACTAGTTCGTGTATTAGATCCCTTGTTGTATTGTTCAAGATTTAGACGTTCCTGTAACCCTAATTGTAATGTAAAGGGTATAGGTCATCCGCACCTTAATGTAATTAGTAATAAATGTAAAAAATAATTAATATGGATAATATTAATTATAATGTGACTTAGAGAGGTCAGTCTTGTTGTGCCAATAGACACTTTTGTTGATAGGAAAAGTCTAATATAAGTAAAGGAATATTCCCCATCGTGGAAACACATCTTGCATGTGAGTTTGGAAATTTCAGCAAGTACACTTCTTTGCGAAAAATGCGCACCTCTCCTCGGTGCTAGATTTCTAGGGTTTGAGAACCCTCTTGTGTGATAGGGTTTATCTTGGTGGTGAAGGTATTTCTCTTCAGGAATATAGAAAAGTATTTGGCTGAGTTTTCTTCCCTTGTTGAGAAGGGTTTCCTAGGATACTTCTTGTGTTCTTGTGCATGGTGCTTCTTCTTGTGATCTTGGTTGTTGCAACATTTATGGTTATGGTTAAATGATAAAATGGAATGAAATTCATGTTTAACATTTTTTATTGAAAAATCAACATGGTATCAGAGAATAGTTCTTGAAATAACCCATTGCACAAGAATCCACCAAGTCTCAGATCACTTTTTGCAGAACTGTACGACCCTTCTAGGCTTTCTAGAAAATTTTGTACGAACCTCCTTTCAGTGGTGATCCAACCATTAATACTTGGACGTTGGGGATAATTTTTTCATAGAATAACATGGCTTCCTCCAACACATATCCATAAGATTTCAAAGTTAAATTACGAGCATTTTTAAATTTTGGTCTTAGGATTTCTAGGGTTTCGCTATTTTCTGCATAAATTTCAGAACTAGGGTTTCTGCAACTCATTGAAGGAGTTCTTCAGCTCACCAATGTTCTCTTACATTTAAAAGGATTATTGTTGGAAGTCATAATTCCAACAAAACCTAAAAGTGCTAGCCTAGCCTAGCCATTAGGTTTTGTAGCCCATTTGACAAGGGTTTGTGAAGAAACTAAAATTATGATGAACATACCTATGATGGAAGATAAGATTGAAGGATCAAGAAAATTCAAGTTCTTGGAAGACAAGACTTCAGAGGAAGACTTAATGTGGGTAATACAAAAATGTGACACTATGAATACCCTCTTCATGAAGATGTCAAGAGGACAGAGACCAGCTAGGTGTCATTGGAGAAATGATATCAGCACCCTCAGGTATGCACTTGCATATATATTATTTGTATCGTTATCATGAGAGAAATTGCATAAGACTTATTGTTGAAGCCATGGATATAGAAGGATCTTAGTGAATTCATGAATAACAAGACAGTGGAAGTGAAGACCCCAATTTTGATTATTATATTTGTCATTCCTCTAACCTATATTTCTGAAAAAAAAAAAAATTGCTACATTACAAGTAGGTGTTGTAGTTGTGACAACAATCCTTAATTTGTTTTGATTCTAGAGATGTATTCTTTATTCTCCTTTAGGATATATTCTTGTTTTGGTTCCTCTTGTTTTTCTTGTTCCAAATAGGTTAACAACAAAGGAATATGTTTATCCTTTAGAGGAAGCCACTTGACTCAAAAGGAGTCAAAACTATTTAAAGAAAGAGGAAGAATAGAACCATAATTGAGACAACCAATGCAATAATACATGATCGGAATATTTCTACGATTCCATAGGAAGAAGCATGCATGACATAGTATATGTTCAGAAGAAGAGTCTTCACCAAAATTTGAAAAACAAAACTCCCAAAGAAGTCTTCACCAGAATGAAGCCTGAGATTCAATACTTCAAGTTATTTGGGTGCCCAGTGTATTTTCATGTACCCAAAGAAAAAAAACTGTCCAAGCTAGATCCTTGAGAAATAAAGGATATGGTGAATCCTTAAAGAAATCCCTGGTCAAAGACATATTTAGACAAGAAAATACGTTGTCCTTGAATAAGAGATAATCTTTCAAATATCCAGAGAATCTCAGATGGAGACTGACAGTAAGACAATACCTTCTCCTCCTTTAGCAGTTTAGAGGGAAACATAAAATATTCCAGTTGATCCATTTTCTTGAAGTTAATATGTTCAAAGATATTGTAGTAGGACATAAAAGGCCTACCTAGACTCACTCTGCAAGAGGAAGAGAAACATACAAGCCTCTCAAGGTACATATCGACAAAGTAAAAGAGATATTCAAAGCTATCCTTCAGTTATGAGACACTTTATTTATGATGAGCCTCCTTGTACTAAAGAAGCCACAAGATATCAGGTATGGAAATATTCCATAACAAGAAGAATACCAATATATCTTAAAGAATGATGCATAAGATATTATTCAGGAACCAGAAGGGAAGTCTGTAGTAAACTTCCAAGTTGATTTATAAGATCAAACATGTAGCTGATGGAAGTGTTATAGCCATAGGTTTCTCAAAAACAGAGGGAGATGTCTATGATGAGACACTTGATCCAGTAAACATGTTACACTTCCATCCATACTACCTTCCATGAGTTGGAAAATATATCATACAAATAAGTTCTTGATGAGTTTGGAGTACATCTAGAGTGTTTTTGATCCAAACCTATATCATTTCAATGTTGATGACAAAGGCCTACTTTTTGGTAACTTATTCAGAAATTATTGTTGTTCATGACTTCTTAATTTAAGATGAAGAATATGATTATGATGCACTACTTCTTAGGAAAAGAAGTATGACAGAGGAAGGACGATATTTTCCTGAGTCAAGGAAAATATACAATGAAAATATTAAAGAAGTTCAGTATGACAGAATGAAAAATCCATCGTGATGGATTTAAAGAAGAATATTGATGATGATTCAGACAAAACTGCTCCACATATGATTGGATCACTGATGTATTTGGTTAAAACCGGATTGATTCATTCCATGCAGTGAATGTGCTCAGTCATTTAATGAGTCAACCAAAACAGATTCACTAGACAAAAAAAAAACATGTATTGAGATATATTCGAGGCATAGTTGGATATGGACTAAGATATGCCTCAAGTGTGAAGTTGAAGTTGCAGGATATGACGATTCAGATTGAGCATAAAGTACAATGGACCAGAAGAGCACATCCAATTGATTTTCTACCGTGAATTTTTCCATGATTTCCTAATGTAGCACGAAACAAAACTCTATAGTCTTCCGAACCACAGAGGCAGAGTATATAGCATCAAGCGTTCAAATAAATATGGCTTGACAAGCTTCTGACAGATTTACTTGACCATGAGAAGGATCCTATGATGAAAACCAAGGTGTAAATCCCCTTGAAAACCCAGTGTTTCCTGATGGATCGAAACACGATGACATAAAATATCCTTATATCATAGATATGATGCAGAGGAAAAACGTACACATGCAGTACCTTCCTACACCTGAGCATATTGAAAACATCTTCACCAAACAAATTTGGTGAAGAACACCTTCCTATTTGAGAGGGAGTTTTAATGACTCCAACTAAGACAAAACTCAAAATATATCCATGTGAGACTTTCCATGATGAAGAATTACTCCCTCGCTGAGAGGGAGTGTTGATGATTGCAGATATGTGAGACATTCTCCATCTTACAAACCTATGAGATGTGGATTATTGCATTTATGTGATTCTTTCTCTCAACTTACAAACCTGAGAGAAAGCCGCTAAGAAGGGTAGGTAGTTCCTACCTAAGACAGAGATGGAAATTAGAGATGACCTCCTCCATTTAGAGAGTTGAGAATAACTCCAAATGATTATCCAGTGGGAAAGGCGATTCATTTAGTTAGACGTGCATGTGGTTCAGCACAATGTGAATGTGTGAAATTCCAAAGTGTTGGTTGCATCGTCTTGTGAAAAAAAATGAATATCATGTATTAGCCTCCTCTGAGCAACAGATTTGACGAGAAACTCTAGATTATTGTCCTATGTGAGACAATGGGAATGAATATCTGTAGAGTGGACATGCTTGTGGATGCGCATAGGTGAATGTGTGAAGATATGGTTCTTCTATGTAATGCATTGAACTAGAGATATGGACACCCCTATGATTGTGCCCCTAGTGGATGAGCACAGCTGGGTGTATTAGACCCCTTTCCATATTGTTCAAGAGTCAGACCTGCCTGTAACCCTAATTGTAATGTAAAGGGTATAAGTCGTCCCCACCTTAATGTAATTAGTAATAAATTTAAAAAATAATTAATCTTGATAATATTAATTATAATGTGACTTAAATAGGTTGGCCCCATTGTTCCAATAGACACTTTTGTTGGTAGGAAAAGTCTAATATAAGTAAAGGAAGATTCCCCATTGTGGAAACACATCTTTCATGTGAGTTTGTAAATTTTAGCAAGTACAGTTATTTTGGAAAAGAGCGCACCTGTCTTGGGAGATAAAGTTCTAGGGTTTGAGAACCCTCTTGTGTGCTAGTGTTTATCTTGGTGGTGAAGGTATTTATCTTGAGGAATATAGCAAAGGATTTGGATGGGTTTGCCTCCCTTGTTGAGAAGGGTTTCCCATAATACTTCTTGTGTTCTTGTGCATGGTGCTTCTTCTTGTGATCTTGGTTGTTGCAACATTTATGGTTATGGTTAAATGCTAAAATGGAATGAACTTCATGTTTAACTTTGTCTATTGAAAAATAAACAAGCTTTTGGGTGAAACAAAGGGGCTAGAGTCAGGATTTGACTTTTAAATCTAAAAATTGGTTTGGCCTACGGTTCGGCTGGAGGTCACATGGATTTCTCCACTAAGGTCATAAGGCCCTTGCAAACATAATTTTGTGTGCAGGGAAAGGAAACAAAATCCCATGGAAAGTAATTTTGAGGGTTCGGTAGGATCTCGAGGGATGATTCAACTCAAGAGATGAACGATCCTTAGACCGAGAGGTCGCATGAGCCCTAGGAGGAGGTGGGGGTTTGCATCATAATCCCTATCATCTTACAAATTATACTCAACAAAAATTTGTTGGTAGTTTCAAATTGGTCATAGGCATGTGGATAGTAAGGAGTTGAGTTTTCATGTCATAAACCCAACTTGGCGGTTAACCCCGACATTATATAACTTTGAAAATGACTGCCATGATCAATGGTAATTTTGTTAAGAACCAAATATCAATATAGCATAGAAAATCCTCATAAAAAGTACTCAATGCCTTGAAAAAGAGAGAATTTCATATAATAAGCCTCTTCAAGGGGGCAACCTCCTTTTACCCAACTTAAATGTTCAAGTACAAGATGATTCAAAATGAAAATGTCTCCTTGGTATATATAGGAGACTAGGAGGTATAATTACAACTAATGGCCTAAAGCCGACATAA
>ML778269.1:1197828-1207929 GCA_009831015.1 Picea engelmannii | reverse complement strand
AAATTTCTAAGGATTTTATATAGTTTTTATAAAATTTTGGCGATTTTTAAGGTAAAATAATTTTATCCTATAGAATTTGGGCGAATCATTTTTAAAATAGCGAATCTCAATTTTGGAAAAACCATGGAAAATTAGCCCATGAGAAAAATTTAGCCCCTAAAATCATCCCTGGCGGGGCCAGAACATGCTTAGGTTTTAATTTTTCATGAGCAGGCTGCAGTCAAAACCATAGTTTTGGAGAAAGGATGCATGGAGGCTCGTAGTGAATTGCAGGATGAAAAGTGGGTCTCCCTCAAACCACCTATGGACGCACCCACAATTGCGTGGTCACGTCAAGTTCATAGACCAAGGTCATATCATGAAAAAGAGATAGCGCTCACTGGATTGAGATTGGGAATTTCCTTTTGAATAGGCGATTGGGTCACCACCAGTGGTCACATGAGGGAAGGGGCTTAGAAGAAAAAGAATTGAAACACGACTAGTTGTAACTGACAGAGAAGACAAAGTGTTTCGACTACCAGAGAAGACAAGGAATCTCAGGATAATGCCCACTGATGATGAATGCACTGATCATAACCACTAGAGAATTCGAAGAGCTTCATGGTGATTGCCAAAGGAACTGAAGAGTCTCCAGGTAACTGATAGTAGGATGAAGACTCATCATAGAGACAATTAACAGATGGAGAAGCGTTAAAGACTGTAACTGTCAGAGAAGCCAAAGAATCTTAGGATAATGACCACTGATGAAGAACAGACTCAACATGATTGCTAAAGAGAACGAAGAGTGAGGTGTATGATTTGGTAGAGAACTTGGCATGATAAATATACGCAAAACAGAGAAGAGATGGTTTCTTTTGTTGATAGTTATTCATGCGAGTGGAAGCATGTTGTGAGGAGGAGATAAAACTCACGGAAGAGGCATAGTGCATATAATGGAAATAATACACAGAGAATAAAGTGCAAAAGAAATACATAGAGCAGAGATGCATATCTGAGAGAGAGATAGAGAAAGTCAAGTTATGCATGTAGAGATAGAGAAGAGGATCATAAATCTCAAGAAGATGTGAGAATGAGGAAACTCATGCAGACAGAGTAGAGCAGTGTAGCAGAACAGTGATGAGGCTGGTAAGCCATTGATTAATACTGTATCACTGTGATAAATTTATGAAAACAAAGATTTATATTTCAGGGTGGTAGGGTGTTGCTAGGGAGGACTGTTTTCCTTAGAGTTTCAAGTGGGTTCTTGAACAAAGGGAGTTGTATCTTCCATATGGTTGCAGCCAGAAAAACCAGGGTTGTAGGGTGGTGCAAGGGAGAACAATTTTTCTCCGTTATATAGGTTTGTGCCTGTGTAACTAGAAGTTGGTGATTCCATCTAGTTGGTGTTGGAACACTCAGGGAGTTGGTTCTTCCTTCTAGTGCATGCTAGAGAAATTCGAGAGTTGGTTCTCTCAACAATTTTTTTCATGTAAAACGGAGGTGGTAGCCTCAAAAGGAGTTGGTTCTCATAAGAATGATAATGCATAGAAAATAAAGATTACTTATCATATCAAGAAGAAGAGGTTTTTCCCTTTATGGGTTTCCTCAGGAAATATATGTCTCTGTATATTTCATGTGTGTGATTGATTTTGAATATTCTATTGCTTACTTCCCTACATTATTGTGATCGTTATTGAGTGTTCTGTAAAGAGTTTAAAATGGGCATAATTGTTTAATCATAGTAACAATTGATTCACCCCCCCCTCAATTGTCCAACAATTGGTATCAGAGTTAATTCCTTTTATTTAAAGGTAGATCAATAATCTTAAACATGAAAATTCATGAAGGAACTTCAAGCAATAATCCCCCCCTATTCAATGGAACAAACTTTGGCTTCTGGAAAGTTAGGATGAGAACCTACATAATGGATTTAGGTGAAGATGTCTGGGAAATGGTAGAGACTGGTTATGTAAAGCCAATTGTACTAGCTAATAAGGATGACAAGATATAATTTAGCTTCAATTCTAAGCCTATGAATGTTATTCTGAGTGGGCTTGCAAAAGCAGAATTTGTAAAAGTTATGCACTTAGAATCTGCCAAAGAAATGTGGGAAAAATTCATTAGTAGTTATAAAGGTAATTAGAAGGTAAAGGATGCCAAGTTCAAACCTACAGATTACAGTTTGAACAACTAAAGATGAATGAGGATTAAACAAGAAATAATTTTTTCTTAAGAGTTGAGGAGCTTGTGAATTCCATGAAGGGTCTTGGTGAGAAAATTGAAGATGTATTTTGAGTTCAAAAGATTTTAAGATCTCTACCAAATATATTTAATCCAAAAGTTTATGCAATAGAAGAATTGAATGATATTAAGACCTTGTATATTGATCAACTTATAGGAACTCTTACTTCTTATGAAATGAGGATTAGTAAGGATAAACCTACCTCTAGAGAAGCATTATTTAAAGTAGATAAGAATGAGGATTCTAAGCCTGATGAAATTGAAGAAAAATTTGTGAGAAGACTAAAGAAAGCATCAGTTAAGCACCAAGGCAAGTTTCCCTTCAAATGTTTTACGTGTGGAAATATAGGTCAATTTTCATCTAAGTGTCCACACAAGAAGAAGGACGAAAAATATGAAGGTGAAGAGAAGTAAAAAACCAAGAGATTTGGTAAAAATAAAAGTTTATATGTAAACAATGATGACTCTTCAGAAGAAAAAGATAGTGACTCTTCTTGTGAAGAGAAGGTAAACGACTTCATGCTTATGGACAAAGAGGATTATGATAATAAAATAACAGGAAGTGATGTTGATGATGAAGAAGTTGTGGTTGAATTGGAAGAATATATTATCATTGCTTTGGAAGAGATTGACAGACTCAGACTTACGAAGAGAAAGCTAAAACAATTGTTGATACAGTTCGAGAAAGACAGTAAAAAACCTAATGAAGACTTTGCCCTGTTGAAAGTGGAATTAGAAGAAGCAAAGAAAATAGAGTTCATTCTAAAACAACAGTTATCAGAGAAGAAGGAAATATGTGAAGCCTTGGAAGGAGAGGTAGTAAGAACCAGAAAAGAGATGGAGAATTTTAAAGCATTGTATCTCCAAAATCTTCCAAGCATTAAAGCCTCAACAGAACTAAACGACATTCTGAGAAAACATATATCTCCTTTTTTGAAGAGTGATTTAGGCTATGTAAGTGGTTCAAGCAGTAAACAACTAGAAAGAAAAGAGCCAGTAAAGATGATCAAGTTCCAAGTCGGTAGACAATTAGACCATGTGAGTACTTTGTCACCAACAGATAATAAAGAGAAGATGATCCCTGATAAAAACCAAATATATCAGAAGATGGAGCAACAAATGCCAAGAAGAAGGCTATCCTTCAGGTGCCAAAATTTCTTGCATGGTTATTGTTTTTACTGCTCTGATTTTGGTCTTAATATTGCAAATTGTCAAATTAAGTTTAGAGACACACAACTAAGGAAATAAAGAAATAAAAAATCTTTGCAAAATAGAACTAAACATCCAATGAGTAGACAAAGTTTCACCAAACACTTTGACCCATTGAACAATGAGCTCAAATGCTATAATTGTCATAACTTCAACCAAAAATATGCAAAATTCCATCTGAATAATTACAAAGAAGATCCAAGGATAAAACCCTTAGCCAGAAATGCCAACACATGGAAAAGGAAAGATAGTGAAAAATGTGGTCGAGTACTTTCAGCTCAAAAACAAAAATACCCCTAGTATATAGACAACGGATGCTCCAAGAACATGACTAAAAACAAGGATCATTTTTTGTCTATAAGTAAAGGCAAAACAAGAAATGTGACCTTTGGAAATGATGAACTAGGTAAAATCAAGGGTAAAGGGATGGTGAGTTTAAGCAATGGTAAAGGAAAATCCCAGGATTTTTTTCTTGTAGATGGGATGGAACATAATTTTCTCAGTGTAAGTCAAATGTGTGACAGAGAATGTGAAATGGTTTTCACTTTCAAATATTTTAAGATAAAGTCTGTAAACTCAGGACAAGCATTGGCTAAAGTTATAAGGACATATAATAATGTATATGTACTGAAAGAAGATAGAGAATAGTTTCATCTAAGAAAACATGATGAAGGTTGGTTATGGAATAGGAGACTTGGACATCTAAACTTTTACCACTTAATCAAGCTCAAGAATCTTGAGGCAGTAAAATATCTTCCAAAATATCAAAGCCACAAGATTCTGTGTGTAAACCTTGCCATGTAGGAAAGCTAACCAGGACATAGTTTAAATCCAAGAGCTATACTTCAACAGAGAAAGAACTCCAATTAGTTCATATGGATTTATGTGGACCATCAAGATAGGAAGGCATAGGGAAAGAAATCTACTTCATGTTGATGATTGATGATTACTCCAGATTCACTTGGGTTGATTTTCTCAAAGAAAAAGATGAAGCATTTGAGAAATTTAAAATATTTAAGTCTTTAACTGAGAATCAAACAGGGAACAAATTAAAGGATGTAAGATTAGACAGAGGATGAGAATTTATGTCAAGTGATTTCAAGGAATTTTTTGATAAACATGGGATCAAAATAGAATACAAAATCTCAGGAACTCCACAACAAAATAGAGTAGTTGAGAGGAAAAACATAACATTTCAACAAATGCCAAGGTCAATGATGAATGAGAAGAACATTAGTCAAACCTACTAGGTAGAAGCAATACACACAAAAATCTGTATTATTAACAAAGCTCACCTCAGACTACACAGTGACAAGACACCTTATGAACTGTGGTATGGAAGACCTACTTCAATCAAACACTTCAAAGTCTTTGGGAATAAGTGATAAATAATGAATAATAATGAAAAACTTGGCAAGTATGATGATGGGGTTGATGAAGGAATCTTCTTAGGGTATGCTACAAATAGTAAAGGATATAGATGCTATAATAAGAGGCTACATAAATTGGTTGATTGTATTGACATAAAAGTTGATGAAGGAATCCCAGTAAGAGAGGTGAGAAATATTAAATCAACCACAAAGGATATAGTTTAAGTTGAATATGAGTAGGTCCAAGAATCAGAAAAAGAAGAATCTGAGTCAGATGAATATACAAACATTCAGGCAGACTCAAATCATCAGACAACATCAAATCCTTCCTCCATAATTACTCAAAAGAATCATCCTGCAAGTCAGATAATTGGTGAGAAAGACAAAGGTGTACAAACCAGGAGAAGAATAATCAAATAAACTGAGAAATCAAATATAGCCTTCATATCCATGGTGGAACCCAAAAACTTGAATGAAGCCATTGAATATGTAAATTGGTAAAAATCAATTAATGAGGAACTGGATCAGATTGAGAAGAAAAATACTTGGGAGCTTGTTCCTAGAATGAGAGATAAGAATGTAATTGGATCCAAATGGTTGTTTAAGAATAAAATGAATGAACAAGGACAAATTGTCAGGAATAAATCCAGATTGGTCTATAAAGGGTATGCTCAAATAGAAGGACTAGATTTTGATGAAAAATTTGTGCCCATAGAAAGATTAGAATCTTTTAGAATGTTTCTTGCCTATGCTTGTCATAATAAGTTTAAATTATATCAAATGGATGTCAAATCATATTTTATAATTGGATATATAAAAAAATAAGTCTATATGGAACAACCAGAAGGTTTCCAACTGTAAGATAACCCTGACTTTGTTTGCAAGATGAAGAAAGCCTTATATGGGTTGAAACAAGATCCTCGTGTCTGGTATTATAGACTGGATAAGTATATTCCAAACAAAGGGTTCAAGAGAGGAACAATTGACATCAATCTATATATCAAAACAGAGGGTAATGATTTTCTCATTGTGTTGGTCTATGTAGATGACATCAACTTCAGACGTAATAATACTTCATTGGTAAAATGGTTTTCTTCTTCCATGCCGTCTAAATTTGAAATGTCTATGATAGGGGAACTACCATTTTTTCCTGGTCTGCAAATTACTCAGAGGTTTGAAGGACTATTTCTTTCTCAGGATAATTATCTAAGAGAAAAATTGAAAAGGTTTCAAATGGAAGACTCTACACCTGTGAGCACACCTATTGTCACTGGATGCAAGCTAAGCAAGGATGATGACTCACCTAAGGTTGATCAGAGTTCATATAGGTCTATGATAGGCAACCTGTTGTACATCACAACATCTCATCCAAACATAATGCATGTTGCTGGAATGGTAGGAAGGTATTAGTCTGCACCTAAACAAAGTCATTTGATAGCCATCAAAAGAATATTCAAATATTTGAAAGGAGCAATGAAATATGGCCCATTGTATCCTAGGAATTAGAATTTTCAATTATCAGTCTATTCAGATGTTGATTGGGCTAACTACATCGATGAAGGGAAAAGTATGAGTGGAGGTGAATTCTTCTTAGGAGATTCTCTTGTAGCATGGTTGAGTAAGAAGCAAGGTTCCATTTCCTTATTGACTATGGAAGATGAGTACATTGAAGATGCCACTTGTTGTACCCATGTATTATGGATGATTCAAACACTTGCAGACTTGGAGGTAAATTATATTGCATCGATCCTAATTCATTATGATAATACTAGTGCAATCAGTGTGTCAAAGAATCCTGTATTTCACTCCAAGACCAAGAATATACCCATCAAGTATCACTTCTTGAGGGAACATGTGACCAACACTGTTGTTTATTTTCATTATATTCCATCCAAAGATCATATTGTTGATATCTTCTCTAAACCGCTTGCAAAATCTCAGTTTGAGTATCTATGCCAGAAGTTGGTCATGACCCCATTATCAACCTAAGAGATTCCATCCTGTTAGGGGGAGTATGTGTTGGTTGAATATCTGATACCTCTACAAAGTACTGCAACAACCCAGGGGGAGCATGTTTTCTTTGATATTGATGTCAAAGGGGGAGAAAATGAGTGGTCCAGATGCTACAGTTGGAGGTCCAAGCATCAACCTTTTATTGTTTCCATCAATGCCAAAGGGGGAGATTGTTGGCATGTTTTACAGGAAAGCATGTGATTTTCATTGATGCCAATAACAACAACTTTGATGTTTTACAGGAAAATCATAAGCTCAAGAGGAGAAGAAAACAATATGTAGAAACAAGAATGCTCATAAAAGATATTTTTTTCCAGAATTGCAGACGAGGTCCAAGAGATGGACTCACAGGAGGAGAAACGGTCGAGCCCCGTAAACACTTAGAAAATATTCTAAGTTGGATAGATCATAACCTCAGGAGGAAGAGTGACAGTGGTCGTTGGATCACTAATCCAAAATACTAGAAACCATTAGATCTAGTGGATTTGAGAGGAGCTTACCATTCGAGGTATCTCGCTTGGGAAGAATTGGAAACATGAAAGTAGAATTACTCGAAGCCCGAAGTCCGAAATGAATGTGGACCACTAGATATGGAGAAAATGCGATGACCATTGGATTGAATTAGTGGAAGGACAGGATAAGAAAGGGCTGATATCTAAGATCATGATCACCCAAATATCCATCTACCGTCAGATCGATTTAATTTAAGGGTAAGTTAAATGGGGCTAAAGAGTTGACAATTTGATTATACGAATACCCATCAGTCGTCGGATCAAACGTGATTTTTTGTCGATCGTTGTATCATTCTAAGTGGAAGGATAGAATAAGCTAGAAGATATTTGTTGCAGATGGATCGAGACATTGATCTAATATCCTGATCTAATGAACGTCATTTGTTTCAGGTATAAATATGTGAGGAGGTCACTCTCCAGAAAAAATCTCACTCCAAGATGTCAGTTTGAGATTTGAAATCTTCGAAGTCTGGAGACCCGGGGAGATGAAATACATTCTTGACCGTCAGATCATCTGAAGAATATTGAAACCGTCAGATCATTCTAAATTCGAAGAACAGGATAACTTGGGTAAAGGGCGTGATAATGTCAATGGTGGAGACTCGGGGACTCAGATCTATGGTCGACAGGGAATATTAGACTCCCCTAAGCTTTCTACCTTTAATTGTGGGGGGGAGTATGAGTTGGTGGTATTTTCCTTGTGGGAACCTCATATGTTTCACCTTTTTGTTATCTTGGACCCCCCTTGATCATTACTACTTACCGCCTGACCCCCCCTCTGAGTAAACCACCAAAACTTTCATACATACCACCTCCGTGATCTGACGTCATAGTCCACTACCCGCTACACGTCACACTCCACTACCGCGCTCTACCTCAACATTCCACTACACTTCCTACATGTCTCACCCGCGTTATCAGACCACCTCAGCAAGGACTTCTAGCAGACCACATCAGCAAGAACACGATTCGTCCAATCTGAAATATCACTTCGGGTGTATTCTCAACTGTTGATCATAGTATAGTGGAAGGATAGTCTAAGTTTGGGAAGTTGAAATTAAGAAGTTTCAACAACCATCCATTTCAATGTTTGATTAAGTCCTATCCATTGGATTGAACAATGAAAGGATGAGTGTAAGGATCAAATCTGACCATTGATTTGTTTCCGTGAAATAAACCATCTGATCTGATCCATTCATTTTAGGATGACCGTCAAGATCATAAGATCGACGGTCCCATCACATTGTGGGGCCAGAACATGCTAGGGTCTTAATTTTTTATGAACTGGTCGCAATTGAAACCACATTTTTAGAGAAAGGATAGGTGGAGGCTTGTAGTGAATTGCGGGGAAAAAAGTGGGTTTCCCACAAACCACCTATGGATGTGCCCACAATCACATGGTCATGTGAAGTTTGTATCCCAAGGCCATATCATGAAAAAGAGCTAGTTCTCACTAGATCGAGATCGGGAAGCACCTTTTGAATAAGCGATTGGGTCACTGCTAGTGGTCACGTGAAGGAAGGGGCTTAGAATCCGAAGAAGCCAAAGACAACTGGTTGTAACTGACAGAGAAGACAGAGAGTTTGACTACCAGAGAAGCCAAGGAATCATAGGATAATGCCCACTTATGATGAACACACTGAGCATAACCACCAGATAATTCGAAGAGCTTCAGGGTGATCACCAGAGGAAATGAAGAGTCTTGAGGTAACTACCAGTACAATGAAGACTCATCATAGAGACAATTGACATATGGAAAAGTGTCAGAGACTGTCACTGCTAGAGAAGCCAAAGAATCTCAGGATAATGACCACCGATGAAGAACAGACTCAACATGATCACCAGAGAGAATGAAGAGTGAGGTGTATGATCTGGTAGAGAACTTGGTAGGTTAAATATACATAGATCAAAGAAGAGATGGTTTCTTTTGTTGAGAGTTATTCATGCGGTTGGAAGTGTGTTGTGAGGAAGAGATGAAACACTAAGAAGAGACATAGTGCATAGTATGGAAATAATACATAGATCATAAAGCACAGAAGAAGGACATAGAACAGAGATGCATATCTGAGAGGGAGAGAGAGATAAAACCTAGTTGCACATGCAAAGATAGTAGAAGATCAAAAAGATCAAGAAGATGTGAGAATGAGGACACAGATGTAGGTAGAGCAGAGCATTCTAGTAGAATAGGGATGAGGCAGGTAAGCCATTGATCAATACTGTATCATTGTGGTAAATTTATGAAAAGAAAATATTTATATTTCATGGTGGTAGGGTGGTGCTAGGGAGGACTATTGTCCTCAGATTTTCAAGTAGGTTCTTGAACATAGGGAGTTGTAGCTTCCATCTGGATGCAGCCAGAAAAACCAGGTGTTGTGGGGTATTCTACCCTACGGACTAATAAGCTAGGGCTCTAAGCTTATACGTAGATCATGACCCTCAAGACTTAACTTTTAACCTTCTACCTGAATCTGAAACCCCCTTTTTTCACATGCACACAAGAGAAGAATAAACCAACCTTTTTCCGACGGCTGAAGTAGATCCTCCGTTGAGCTTCTTGTCCTTTTTCTGCTGCTGCTCCTTCCACAAAGCTTCCTGCAATCAAAACAATACTATGTATGCATGCTACTGATCTATTATGGGGTTAGAGATAGAACACAAATCAAATAACATAGATGAGATTCATGTGTTCGGGACGGGAAAAGTATCTTTTTCATTAGCTTCAATATGAATCAATCTTACAATGATTTCTGAGGCCGGTCACCGTTCCACGATCCTGA
>ML778269.1:1145203-1156302 GCA_009831015.1 Picea engelmannii | reverse complement strand
TTATTCTTAATTATGATTAATTTAAGTATAATTAACTCATTAATCAATATGGTTAAAGATTGATTTGATTATTAATTAATTCATTAATTAATAAAGTATTAAATAAGGGGTGGATAATAAAATTTAATGTTTAAATTGGGTTATGTATCCCACAAGGGATAACGTATCCAATACGTTAGGATAAGTAATGAATGAATGGATAAGGGTATTAATGGCGGGGGATAAGGTGTAATAAAGAGTAAGGTGGGAGTTAATGTAGGGGGGCGGTGAAGGAGGAATAAGGGGGCGGGGAAGGAGTTGAGAGGGATTATTCATTTTACGAGGGGGAAGAAAGGATTTTGAGGGGAGAGCTTAGAGTATTGGATGGAGTGGAATTTACAGTGGAATTTACAGTGCACCGGGGGGCTGCGGAGGTTTTGGGCTCGGAGGGCTAGGATATCCGTTGATATCCTAGGGCTAGGCGTTACTAGTCGGCAGGGAGGTTGGTTTTGGGGTGGTGTCCTAAGGAAGCAAGCGAAGGGAGCAAGCTGCGGATAGCATCAGAGTTGAGGTATTTAAATTCAAATTTATGGATTATTTACTTAGATTTATTACTTATTGCCAAATTTTACTTGCGTAAGTGTTAGCGTAAGTGTTGAGATAATTTGAAAATTATGAAAATTTTACTTCATTGTAAAGCTTATAGAAATTACAGAAATTACAGTAATTTGGTAGAAATTTAAACGTTAATTCAAATCCGGTCTTTACACATTCAAAGGAAGTAAAAGCGGGGTTTAGTGACCTGTGCTAATATTTTAATTCTATCGAAATTAATCAATAATAATAAGTCAAGGACAATAATTGTATTGAGTCCAACAAAGAACCAGATCGCCACTTGCTCTGGTGCGACAATATGTCCACGATCCATGAGGAGGAGGAGTGGACCCAAAATCGGTTGATGGGTACCCTCACAAAACAGAAAAGGTCCCCATCATTAATTTCACATATCCATCCATAGAACTTCACTCATAAAACATATAAAGTGAAAGTAAATAGCTAGCATTGAAATAGATTGTGTGTAGATTAAGCAAATAGGAAGTACACATTAATATTTCTCCAACCCTGTGTCTAGGACCAATAGGCAGAAGGAATCGACCATGGAAAAGGTTAGGATTTAAATAGAGACTGTCATTGTTTTCCCAAAACCACACAGTGGAATTCCCGATTTGGGTAATGATCATAGTGAGGAAGTATTAAATCAATGAGCATTCATAAGAGGTGCATATGATGCGAACTATTTTTTTTTCTCAATGTATCATTACAATTAAATAACATTATAGTAAGAACTTGATCCCTCTCGGCAAATAAATCATTTTATAACCAGAGGGTAGAAGCAAGTGTTGTTTCAAACGATTAAAAACTTGTTTATATTGTTAATTATATGAATGGAACATATATATGAAAACCATAACACATAGAATAATTATACGAATTACCATAAATATGAAAACCATAACACAAAGCTTAATTCTACGAATTCCCACAGAGGATTAATACTACTACATATAATTACACAGATAGTAATTTTACGAATTCCCACAGAGGATTAATGCTACTACATATAATTACACAAAGCATAATTACGAATCCCCACAGAGGGTTAATACTGCTATTTACATACATAGAGTGTAAATTACGAATTCCCACAGAGTGTTAATATATTTACATAGAGCGTAATTATGAATCCCCATAAAGGGCTAATCCTATTGTTTACATACACAGAGAGTAAATTATGAATTCCCACAAAGGGTTAATATTTCCATGTAAATAGAGAGTGAAAATTATGAAAATCCCCTACGGAGTACCAAAAAAAAACAAGTTTGATAACACCAACCCGCATAGCAAGTGTTGAGATCTCTGAGTGAATCTCAAAGAGTAAGAATAATAGTAATGCAACGATGAGAACAATACAAATGCAGAGGGTTTAACATTAAAACGTTATGGGCCACAATATGACTAGGAAAGGACCCTTGAGTATAGGTTAGAAGCCTAACAATCAACCAAGAGGGAAACACAATAACTCTCCAAACTCAAAACCATAAACCAAGTGGAAATTCTAGGTAGAAAATGCATACAGGTGAAACTGTCAACTCTCAAACAAAGAAAGGAAACCATGAGGCTTGTTATTTTGATCTCAACTAATTACATTTTCATCTAACAGAAGCAAAAAATGTTTTTCATAGAGGTCTTAAACAACGAAAACGTTACTCACCTTGGTGTATAAACAACCCCGGGTATGCATTGTTGTTTTCCTCATCGTGCACTAGAGCCAAACCTCAACAAAGTACATCGGTCATGTTTCAAACGTAGAGACAAAAATTGTTACAGGACCAAAGGGGGGAAACAATGAATGAATGTTACCTTGAGGGCCTCGTTAGAGGAGTAAACACAATAGGTACACACCATTACCTCTGCCATGTGAATTCGAGGACATAGAAAGCCTGCATTGGGTGTGGTTGCCTAAGTGTTAGCCTAGAGGGTACGGGACAATCCTCACCATTAATGAACCAGACCGGGAGTAAATTCAACAGGACACGACCTGTCATCCACTGCAAACAGTTTTCGAACCACTTCATTGTTGAGCTATGTTAATAGTTAGGTAGGGTTTAACATCGTTAGGAATAGGTTATGTTTGTGGCGCTAGTACAAAACCATAATTTTATGGTGTATGTTTGTTATGCTATACTAAAGTCTTTGTTGGTATGTTATACATATAAAATTCCATATGTTAAACAATATTTATATGTTATGTATAAAAACTTTTCAACGCACTATGAAATAGAAATACATCGTGGTGGATAGTTATAAGATAAACGATATAATTATTAGGAATAGTGTTATGGTATCCACATAATAGTCTGTATGATATACGATGTATAATGTCATGGATAAGGTTAGTGTCATATTTTAAATGAATATATATATATATATATATATATATATATATATATATTGATATGGATAGTGTTAGTGTTATGGTATCCATACGATAGTTTATACGATAAGCTATGTATATCATTATGGTTAGTGCTAAATTTATGGATAGACTATACGATATTCTATAGTCTATATTTTCGTGTGCATTGTATTTTAGATAGCATGACTTGACATAGGCATGGTAGTTATTCTAAGGGCTATGATAGCTCTGGTCACAATTGTCTTAATTGCAAATAAGTGTATGATTCTAATCCAATAGCGATGATAAATCTGCTTTCCATACAATAAAGGAATAAATATATGTTTAATGGATTATCTCTGTGTCGCAATCAAATGTTGAAGAGTCAAGGAACTTTAATGTCCCCTAACAAAAAAATATATATTTGGGAAATTTGGGGTACATTACAAAACTAGTTTCTGTTAGACAAATATCAACAATGCAATTCAAGAAATGTATTAACAAGCATTGCAAAGTATATGCTATTAAAGTAACTAATCTTTTGGAAAAAGAAAGAAAACCAAGTTTGGAAGATTTTTCAGTCCTTCATGGGTTTAAATATGTATTCGTAGAAGAGATACTGAAACTACCTCCAAGGAGAGAGATAGATTTCTCTATCGATCTATTACCTAGACCTGCCCCAGTATCAAAGGCCCATTATAGAGTGAGTGTTCCCAAATTAATAGAACTGAAAATTAAGTTACAAGAAATGTTAGATAAAGAATACATTAGACAAAGTGTTTCACCTTGGGGAGCACTAATTTTGTTTTTTAAAACAAAATATGGAACGCTAAGATTATATATTTATTATTGTCCACTGAATAAAATGATGATTAAAAATAAATACCCTTTACCTAGAATCAACTATCTCTTTGACCAGGTGGGAGGAGAAAAAATATTCTCTAAGCTAGACTTGAGATCTGGCTATCACCAAGGCAGGATACAGGACAAAGACATAAACAAAATAACATTCAGAAAAAGTTATGGACATTATGAATTTGTAGTGATTTCATTTGGAATAACTAATGGACCATCAACTTTTATGTGCTTGATGAATAGTATATTCAACCAGTATTTGGATAAATTTGTGATGATTTTTATCGATGATATACTAATGTATTCAAAAACTAAAGAAGAACATGAACACCATTTGAAAATAGTATTAAATACTATAAGAGAACATAATTTGTATGCTAATTTTGATAAGTGTAATTTCTATTGATGCAGGAGCATCGCAAGCATCGTAAGCAGCAAGCAAGCGCGGAGACAAAAGACAGCTAGAAAGCACCAGCGCACATTTTTTTGAAATTTTTTGAAACGTTAATGTAATAATTAAGAGAATGCGTACTTCCATGTTGTAAATAGGTATTGAGCGATCCGCTCTCATTTGTAATATGTAGAGGCATTTATAGGAAGTTAATGTAAGTAGGTAGATTTAAATGAAGATTAGACAGGTTAGAGCGTAGGAGGGAAAACCGAATATAGACACCCTCATTGTGTATCATTGTAACATTAGCAACATTATCAATTGAGGAGAGAGCATAGAGAGAAGAAGAAGCAAAGAGCGGTGTAGAAGAGCCCATGTACATAAGTTCTGAGATTAATATATGAAGCTTTGATTCAGACTCATGGTGTTCTAATACTTTCTATGTATACATGTTGAATGTTATGCTCATGGTTGTTTTACTCTTTTTGTTGTAAATTTGCTTTTATGCTATGTATGTATGATTTCATTTCGAGTATTTGAAGTCTGAGAGAGTAATGAAATGAGTTTCAATTGTTTCTCTTCTTGAGTCAAAGTTCCTACAAGGAGTGCAATGGAGCATCTGCAAGGAGTACGTTGATGGGTTTAGAGTTCATCTCTGAAAGCTCAAGAGGGATACAGTTGTTCTCATCTTCCGTAGAAGTGCAAGTCAGGCACAGAAGCCGTGCAAGGTGTGCACAGGTTGGTTGGAAGTTTAGAACTTGTCAACCAAGGAGAGGGTTGAATACTGTCATCACAAGGAGAAGCACAAAGTCAAAGGATTCAAATACTTATACATATTTGAAGAGTTTCACAAGGAGTGCGTGAAAAAATCTCATAGGAGATTTGGGTTCGAGAAAAAAAACTCAGGAGAGTTTGTGCCTTCAAAGTGTCGAAGAACAAAAGAAGGGTTTTGATCATCAGGTAGAGGCCAAGTAATAGCGAGGAGGATTACTGAGCTGGCTTCGAGTGAAGTTTTTGAAGAAGACATTTGGATGGTCAGAATTCTCTGAGGAGAATCTCTGAAATAGCGAGGACCGTAGGATCTAGGGAAGTTGCAGGGGAGTTAAGCGTTGGATAGGTCCGCCCTTCAAAAGGCAAAGTCAACATGGACTGTCAATTTCAATCTGGTCAGGTCACCAACCACTTCGGCAGTTCAGGATTCGAAAGTCCGAAGTGTAAGCCAAAATCCTTGACCGATCAAATCCCTGAAACGTGAAAAGGAGGTTTTCGTGGTGGAAGCAAGTTAAGTTTCAAAACTTCAGAGTTCAGAGTTTCAGAAGTCCTAAGGACAAGAGATCGAGACAAAGTAGTGGAGAAAACCTGAAACGAAGGAGAGGCGACACGTGGAAGGACAAGAGACTTTTCGTCAAGTTTTTAAACAACAAGGTGACGTACTATTTCGGGACTTTGGGAATTAAAGAGTAGAGACACTTGACCATGGGATTCGGGAAATTGTGAAGTCCGATATCCCGAAACAAAAGAGGAATTTCCATCAAGGTTTTTATCATGGGTAGATTTCTTGAAAGGGAAATAGAAGAGCCAGTCAAGATCTCGGGCCGAAAGGAGAAGATCCTATGTGGATCCCAACCTACGGGTCTGGGGAGGGGATCTGCATCAAGTTTGGTATCTGAGCGTAGGAAAATTTTCTTTGCTTTTTGTAGCAGAGAAAAAAAATATTTTCAGCCATGCCGCTAAGAAGAAGAGACAGGAAAACACTCAATCCACAAGAGGAAAGGGAAATGCCAAGAAGGAGGGGTAGGCAATTACCTGAGCCGCCAGGGGCAAGAGAGATCCATGAAATGCTTGCTAGGTTGGATGACATGGTATTATCACAGAGGCATGCAGTCGGTGTTGGGGATCTCAGTGATTCCGAAAGTGAAAATGAAGCCAAACATGAAGGAGAATAAGTTGCAGCAGAAGTTGTAGCAAATGAAGGCCTACATAGGGCTATTGCAAGGATGGGTGCCAGGGAAAAAATGGACATTCTAGTATATGAAGGAAACCTGGATGTTGAAGAGCTTCTAGACTGGATTAGAGCTCTAGACATGTATTTTGACTATGAATATGTCGAGGAAGACAAGAAGTTCAAACATGTTGTCACAAGACTTAAAGGAAATGCAACATTGTGGTGGGATGAACTACAAGCTGACAGATGCTGCAAAGGTAAGCAGAAAATCAAGAGTTGGGATAGGATGATCGTGAAGATGAAGGAGAAATTCATACACAGTGATTATCAAATTACTCTGTTTCGAAGAATACAGAATTTGAGACAAAAGATGATGTCAGTGAAGGAGTACACTAAATAATTCTACAGGATGAACATCAGGGCAGGTCATCGCGAAAGTGATGATGAAAAAGTTGCCAGGTACATGAATGGTATGAGATATGACATTCAGGATGAGATGAGCATGATGACCATCTGAACGGTGGAAGACACTTATCAAATGGCTCTAAAGTCTGAAGAGAAGATGAGCCGAAAGCAGGGTCAAAGGGGCCAAGGATGAAGTCATCCCAGAGGTAAATCAGTTGTCCAAGGTAGGAATCAGAAGCCTAAGGAAGAGTGGAAGAAACCTCAACCTCAAACTGAGAGAGGGTAGTATGCCGAACAGAGAGGACAGTATGCTGATAATAACACTTTTCCCCATGCTAGAGGAAGAGGAAGAGGCAGAGGTGGAGTAATAAAATGCTTCACATGCGGAAAGAATGGACACAAATCTTATGAATATCTGGATAAGAAGAAAGAAGGAGGTGAAAATCACATTTCCGAAGCACAAAGGCGGAATGTTGAAGCAGAGGATGCTGGAGGAAGAATATTAGTGGTGATGAGGAAGGTTCTCTTAACACCAGAAAAGGAGGTGGAGAATCCAGTGCAAAGGAACAGTCTTTTTCGGACTGCTTGCAAGACCAAAGGTAGGGTATGCAAGGTCATCGTGGACAGCGGTAACACAGACAATCTCGTTTCTACGGAGATGGTAGAAAATCTAGAGCTGGAGACTATTGAACATCCGAGTCCATACAGAGTTTCATGGCTATGAAAAGGACATCAGGTAAATGCCACTAAACAATGTTTAGTTGAATTTAAAATATGAGGATATAACGATAAGATATTGTGTGATGTCATTCCCATGGATGTTTGTCATATATTGTTGGGAAGACCATGGCAATATGACAGGAATGTGGTTCATGATGGGAGAAAGAACACATAAACCCTAGAGAATAATGGGAGAACTCACATGTTGTTGTCGATCAAGGACAAAGAGGTGAAACTAGAAGTAAGAAACACTGTACTTCTCATGAGTGGGAAGGAACTTCTTAAGGAGGTTAAGAAGAAGGAAGATACACAATTCATTGTGGTTAGGAAACCTAGAATTGTTTTAACCAGTACAAGAGTGGATGATTTACCAGAGGAAATCCAAAAGTTACTGGAGGAATTTGTTGATATAGTAGTGGACGAACTACCTCGTTCGTTGCCACCGATTAGAAGTATAAGTCATCACATTGATCTTATACCTGGAGCTAGTTTACCAAACAAAGAAGCATACAGATTGTTGGCAAATATATAACAGACAGTGAATGGAAAATATTTAACAGATAATGAATGCTTGTCAGTGATGGAAAGTACAACAATGAAGATGGCATGAGTACAGGAAGTTTGTAATCGGCAGGAAAACATAAGATAAGTTCAGGAAGATCGAATGATCGAAGGCAACACAATGAAGGCAACGCAACATTGATCGAATGATCAAAGGCCCGTAATGTTTGAGAAGCATTTCTGATCGATGGATCTCATTCAAAATTCCCGAAAGAACAAGGGCCATCAGATCTGAATGTAGACAAGAAGAGCGTTGAAGAGGAGGATAGATCTCAGACGTTAGATCCAAGTGCAGGACCTGACCATTGTTGGATCAAGGAGAACCTGCATGCCTTTTAAAGTATAACAAGGAGAAGCAGGCGTACAAAATTTCGAAAGAAGGAGGAACGTCCATTTACGGGTAGGACACATGGGGATAGATCGTCATTTCACTGACTGGAGAGTCAAAGGAACAGGGTTCCCTAACCTCTCGAAAGAGCGAATTAATATGAGCCGTCAGATCAAGGTGGAATCTAGACTGTTGATTCCAGTCCATGTCCAAGTTTCGGGGATTGAGAGTTGGAGATGTCAAAGATTATTAACAACAGAAATCCTGATATCATGATATGCGAAATCACGATTTAATCTGAGCCGTCAGATCAAGATAGAATATGGACCGTTGATCCCAGTTCATTTCGGTGTTTCATGGATCGAGTGTTGGAGATGTCAAATATTTTTAACAACAGGAATCCCGATATCATGATATGCGAAATTGTGATTTAATCTGAGCCATCAGATCAAGATGTGATCTGGACCATCGATCCGACTCCATTACGGAGTTTCGTGGATTGGGACCTTGAAGTGACAAAAACACTGAACTTCAAGAATGTTGAAATCTTGATATGTGAAATCATGATTCAATATCAGTCATTGAATCAAGATCAGATCTAAACTGTTGATCTAACTCCATATCGGAGTTTCACAAATCGCGACATGGAGAGGCAAAGAAAACAATGCAACAAGAATGTCGAAATCGCGATATGCGAAATTGCGATTCAATCGCAGCCATTGAATCAAGATCAGATATGAACCATGGAATCATAGGACATGCGGCAAGCGATCGAAATTTCACTGACTTGGGGTCAATGAAGCATAGTGTTGAAAATCACGAAATGAGAAATCCCGAAAGCGCTTTATGCATAAGCGCGTGGTCATAGCCATTGATCACATCGATGGAAGATGGAGGTAGAAGATAGAGGTTCTAAGCTTGGCCACAGAAATGTCGAAATGAATGCAAGATCTCATGAAGCCAATCCAACGGTGCAGGTGAATTTGAACAAAGATCAGAGGGTCACTGTTCTCTCTCACAGTTAACTCCTCAGTTACGAATCTGTTAGCGAAACGGACTCATGATTGCCAATCAGTTGGTGTTTCAGTTGCTTGGACAATTGTCTTTATTTTACCTAAGGAAATGTGAAGTGAAACCACCGTGGATGGGTGTATAAAATAAAATGAGACAGACCATGTGCAGTTGGTTGTTCTGTATGAAAAATGAATCAAACTTTAAGAAAGGAAAAATCATAGAATGTGTTGTGTGAGATTGAAAATATGCACAGTGTGAGATGAAACTCAGAGAAGAGTAACAGATGATGAAGAGAAGCAGAAGCATAGCAGAATGACAGAACAAGTTGATGCAGAGAAGACCTGCTGAACAGACAAAGGAAGAGAAGAATAACATAACAGTTAGTAGAAGACCAGATTTATAGAACAAAGAAAGATTGGTAAGAATTGATTTATCTACATAGTTGACTGTTTATTTATTCATACATATTCTAGGGAGGTTGGGAGGTGATCAGGAGGACTGTTATCCTCAGAAGTTCAAGTGAGATATTGAACACAGGAAGTTGTATCTTCCATCTGGTTGTAGCCAGAGAAACCAGGGTGGCAAGGTGGTGCAAGGGAGAACAAGTGTTCTCTGTTATACAGGTTGGAGCCTGTGTAACTAGAAGTTGGTGCTTCCATCCAGTTGGTGCTGGAACATTAAGTGAGTTGGTGCTTCCTTCTAGTGGGTGCTAGAGAAACCAGAGAGTTGGTGCTCTCAAAGAAGTTGCAGCTTGTAAAATAGAGGTAGCAGCCTCACATAGAGTTGGTGCTCAATTATAGATGATGTACAGAACTTAAAAGACTGCCTATCATTCTGAAGAAGAAGAGGTTTTCTCCCTTTATTCGTTTCCTCGTGAAAATCTGTCTCTGTGTATACCTTATGTGTGATTGATGCTCTTTATGTTTACTGTCCATATGCTTCATATTGTTGATGATAATTTGAAGAAAGATTAATAATGTTTTAATAGACTTAAAATTGTTTAAGCTCAATTACAACTGATTCACCCCCCCCACCCCTCCCCCTCCCTCTCAGTTGTCTTATTAATTTCAACAATTGGTATCAGAGTTGGTTCCTTTTTATTCAAAGGTAGATCTGTAAGCTTAAACATGACAAGTCATGAAGGGACTTCAGCCTCTAAGCCCCCTTTGTTTGATGGAACAAATTTTGCCTTCTAGAAGATTAGAATGAGAACATACTTAATGGCCTTTGGTTTTGATGTTTGGGATGTAGTAGAGACTAGATATACAAAGCATGTTGTGCTAGCCTCCAAGGATGATAAGTTAGAGTTTAGTTTTAATGCTAAGTGGATGAATGCTATCTTGAATGGACTTACTGAAGTTGAGTTTGTAAAGGTGATGCATATTGATATTGCCAAAGCAATGTGGGATAAACTTATTAGCAGTTATGAAGGAAATGAGAAAGTAAAATATGCCAAACTTCAAACATACAAATTGAAATTTGAACAACTAAAGATGAATTAAGATGAAACAATTAGCAAGTATTTTTTAAGAGTTGAAGAACTTGTAAATGCCATGAAGGGTCTTGGTGAGAATTTTGATGACTCACTCTTAGTTCAGAAGATTTTAAGATCTATGCCTGATAAATTTAATCCAAAAGTCTATGCAATAGAAGAATTAAATGATCTTAAAACTCTATCCATTGATCAACTTCTAGGAACTCTAACTACATATGAAATGAGAATTAACAAAGATAAATTCAGTACTAGAGAAGCATCTTTTAAAGCAGACAAGAACACTGATTCAGAATTAGATGATATTGACGCAAAATTTGTGAGAAGGTTAAAGAAAGGGTCAGGAAAATATCAAGGGAAGTTTCCCTTCAAATGATTTAACTGTGGTAAGATAGGTCATTTTGCATCTAAGTGTCCCCATCAGAAAAAGGACCAGAACTCTGATGATGAAAA
>ML778269.1:1097954-1136252 GCA_009831015.1 Picea engelmannii | reverse complement strand
TTGAGAAGAACAATACTTGGGAGCTTGTCCCTAGACCCGAAGATAAGAATGTAATAGGTTCCAAATGGGTGTTCAAGAATAAAATGAATGAAAAAGGACAAGTTGTTAGAAATAAAGCTAGATTGGTCTGTAAGGGATATGCATAAGTTGAAGTTCAGGACTTTGATGAAACTTTTGCACCACTGGCAAGATTGGAAGCTATCAAAATATTTCTTGCTTATTCATGTCATAAGAACTTCAAAGTTTATCATATGGATGTTAAATCAACATTTATTAATGGAGATCTACAGGAAGAAGTATATATGGAGCAACCTGAAGGATTCTCTTTGACAGATAATCCTAATTATGTTTGTAAGCTGAAGAAGGCCTTATATGGACTAAAACAAGCACCACGAGCTTGGTATTATAGAATGGAAAAATTTGTACAAGAAAAAGGGTTCAAGAAAGGTATTGTTGACAATAACCTTTACATTAAGTCTGAAGGTGATAATTTACTAGTTGTTTTGGTTTATGTAGATGATATTATTTTTGGCTATACCAATGAATCATCTTTCCAGTGGTTTGCTAATTCTATGCAAACATAATTTGAAATATCCATGATAGGAGAACTGTCATATTTTCTTGGCTTACAAGTAAAACAAAGCTCTGCAGGAATTTTTATTTCTCAAGAAAAATATTTGAAAGAAATGTTGAAGAAATTTCAGATGGAAGATTCTTCTACAGTTAGCACACCTATGGTGGTTGGTTGCAAGTTGAGTAAATATGATATCTCACCTAATGTTGATCAAAGGACATATCGCTCCATGATAGGCAGTCTTCTGTACATCACAGCATCTCGTCTTGATATAATGCAAGCTGTTGGAATGGTAGGTCATTTTCAGTCTGCTCCTAAACAAAGTCATTTGGTAGCTGTCAAAAGGATATTTAAATACTTGAAGGGAACAATGAATTATGGTCTGTGGTATTCTAGAAATTAGAATTCCAGTTAACTGCTTATTCAGATGCAGACTGGGCAAACTGTGTTGATGAGAGAAAAAGCACTAGTGGAGGAGCATTCTTTCTGGGTGACTCATTAGTTGCATGGCTTAGTAAAAAGAAAGTATCCATTTCATTATCCACTACAGAGGCAGAATACATTGCCGTTTCTACTTGTTGCACACAAATTTTATGGATGATACAAACTCTTGCAGATATGAAGGTAACTTACACTGATCCTATTCCAATTCATTGCGATAACACCGGTGCCATTAGTGTCTCCAAGAATCCTGTTCTTCATTCCAAGACTAAGCATATTCCAATAAAGTACCATTTTCTCAGAGAACAAGTTACAAACAAAATTGTTCAGTTGAATTATATTCCTTCCAAAGAACAGATGGATGATATATTTACTAAACCATTAGCAGCGACCCCTTTTGGATATCTTCGTCAAAAATTGGGGGTTATAATTACTTGTGTCTAATCTGTTCACCTGGTCAGGGGGAGTACTTATTGAATATCTGGTGTATTTCCAAGAATCTTATAGTCGACAGGGGGAGTATGTTTTGCAACACATCAGGGGAAGAATGTTTCTTCTTTGACATTGATGTCAAAGGGGGAGAAAAGAGTTTGGGAGGAGAGTCGAGTCTAAATGCATGTGGGTACTTATGTTGCCATCAATGCCAAAGGGGGAGATTGTTGGCAAATATATAACCGACAGTGAATGGAAAATATTTAACAGACAACGAATGATTGTCATTGATGGCAAGTACAACAATGAAGATGGCATGAGTACATGAAGTTTGTAATCGACATGCAAACAAAAGATAAGTTCACGAAGATCAAATGATCGAAGGCAACGCAACAAAGGCAACGCAACATTGATCGAATGATCAAAGGCCCGTAAAGTTTGAGAAGTATTTTTGATCGATGGATCTCATTAAAAATTCCTGAAAGAACGAGGGCCATCAGATCTGAATGTAGACAAGAAGAGCACTGAAGAGGAGGATGTAATGCCCATATATTTCTAAACATCATTAAGTTTCATAAACATTTTATGAAATAAACTGAAACAATAACTTTCAAGCATAATATTGATTTTCATAACAAAAACTTCAGTAGCTTAGATTTATCAATAAATATTGATTTCATGGCAGAAAGAAATAAATACATAACTTGACCAAGTACCTGGTTCTGATGCTAATTTCTGTTGCCTGTTTCCTTGCTCTCTGCTACACAGTCCAGTCCTGCCACAGACACAGAAAAACTGCCCAAAACTAATATCCACCCTGCCAACTAGGAAAACGACCTAGCTCCAGGATATCTACGGATATCCTGGCCCCCGTGCCCAAAACCTCCAGCAACTCGGTGCCTCCCTGATCAATATGTCACAACCAGTAAATATCATGCCTCAATATGAGCACACATGTCCCAGTAAAGCTCTCGGCTCTCTGCAGATAGCAAAACAGTTCCCCCCCCTTCATTCCCCCTTCTTTCCTTCCTTATTCCTCCCTGCCGACTCATGCATTTACTCCACAACCCCCCTGTCCTCCGTCCTTCGATCCTTCATTAACATTTTTATCATCTCGGGATTTCTGGGCTTCTCGCCCTGCATATGCCACCATTTTTTTAACATTTTTCATTGATCTTTTAAATTTATGCCACAGGTCATTAAATGTGATCTTCAGTTAGCTTATTATTACTTAGTTAAACCTCAATTATTTCTTTAATTAATATTACTTAACAATCTTTAATCATTTATTCAATTAGGTTCGTTACAGAGGATAGATATCAGACGTTAGATCCAAGCACAAGACCCGACCATCGTTGGATCAAGGAGAACCTACACGCCTTTTAAAGTATAACAAGGAGAAGCGGGTGTACAAAATTTCAAAAGAAGGAGGACCGTCCATTTACGGGTAGGACACGTGGGGATAGATCGTCATTTCACCGACTAGAGAGTCAAAGGAATAGGGTTCCCTAACCTCTCGAAATCATGATTTAATCTGAGCTGTCAGATCAAGGTGGAATCTGGACCATTGATTCCAGTCCATGTCAGAGTTTCGGGGATCAAGAGTTGGAGATGTTAAAGATTATTAATAATAGGAATCCCGATATCGTGATATGCAAAATCGCGATTTAATCTAAGCCGTCAGATCAAGATGGAATCTGGACCGTTGATCCCAATTCATTTCGGTGTTTCACAGATCGAGTGTTGGAGATGTCAAAGATTTTTAACAACAAGAATCCCGATATCGCGATATGAGAAATCATGATTTAATCTAAGCCGTCAGATCAATATGTGATCTGGACCATTGATCCAACTCCATTATGGAGTTTTGTGGATCGGGACTTTGAACTGACAAAAATACTAAACTTCAAGAATGTCGAAATCCCGATATGTGAAATCATGATTCAATCTCATTCGTTGAATCAAGATCAGATCTAAACCGTTGATCTAACTCCATATCGGAGTTTCGTGAATCGCGACATGGAGAGGCAAAGAAAAAAATGCAACAAGAATGTCGAAATTGTGATATGCAAAATCGTGATTCAATCGTAGCCACTGAATCAAGATCATGTCTGGACCATGGAATCATAGGACATGTGGCAAGCGATCGAAATTTTTCTGACTTGGGGTCAACGGAGCATAGTGTTGAAAATCACGAAATGAGAAATCGTGAAAGCGCTTTATACATAAGCACATGGTCATAGCCATTGATCACATCAATGGAAGATGGAGTTAGAAGCTAGAGGTGATAAGCTTGGCCACAGAAATGCCAAAATGAATGCAAGATCTCATGAAGCCAATCCAATGGTGCAGGTGAATTTGAACAAAGATCGGAGGGTTACTGTTCTCTCTCACAGTTAACTCCTCAGTTATGAATCTGTTAGCGAAATGGACTCATGATTGCCAATCAGTTGGCGTTTCAATTGCTTGGACAATTGTCTTTCTTTTTCCTAAGGAAATGCGAAGTGAAACCGTCGTGGATGGGTGTATAAAAGAAAATGAGGTAGATTGTGTGCAGTTGGTTGTTCTGTATGAAAAATGAATGAAACTATAAGAAAGGAAAAATCATAGAATGTGTTGTGTCAGATTGAAAATATGCACAGTGTGAGATGAAACTCAGAGAAGAGTAACAGATGATGAAGAGAAGCAGAAGAAGAGAAGAATGACAGAACAAGTTGATGCAGAGCAGACCTGCTGAAAAGACAAACGAAGAGAAGAATAGCATAACAGTTAGTAGAAGACCAGATTTATAGAACAAAGAAAGATTGGTAAGAATTGATTTATCTACATAGTTGACTATTTATTTATTCATACATATTCTAGGGAGGTTGGGAGGTGCTCGGGAGGACTGTTGTCCTTAGAAGTTCAAGTGAGATATTGAACACAAGAAGTTGTAGCTTCCATCTGGTTGCAGCTAGAGAAACCAAGGTGGCAGGGTGGTAGAAGGGAGAACAAGTGTTCTCTATTATACAGGTTGGAGCCTGTGTAACTGGAAGTTGGTGCTTCCATCCAGTTGGTGCTGGAACATTAAGGGAGTTGGTGCTTCCTTCTATTGGGTGCTAGAGAAACCAGAGAGTTGGTTCTCTCAAAGAAGTTGTAGCATGTAAAATAGAGGTAGCAGCCTCACATTGAGTTGGTGCTCAATTATAGATGATGTACAGAACTTAAAATACTGCCTATCATTCTGAAGAAGAAGAGGTTTTCTCCCTTTATTCGTTTCCTCGTGAAAATCTGTCTCTGTGTATACCTTATGTGTGATTGATGCTCTTTACGTTTACTGTCCATATGCTTCATATTGTTGATGATCATTTGAAGAAATATTAATAATGTTTTAATAGACTTAAAATTGTTTAAGCTCAATTACAACTGATTCATCCCCCCCCCTCTCAGTTTTCATAGTAATTTCAACACAGATTGACACTGCAGTAGAATGAAGAGGTCAAAAGACAGGTCCAGGATTTAATGGGCAAAGGGTTGGTTAGAGAAAGCTTGAGTCCATGTGTTGTTACGACAATGCTTAGTCCAAATAAAGATGGAGGCTGGAGGATGTGTACAGTCTCAAGAGAAATTAACAAGATTACCATCAGGTATAGATTTCCATTGCCAAGGATGGGTGATTTGATGGATTGTTTGAGTGGAGAAACATTTTTTTCAAAGTTAAATTTGAAAAGTGATTATCATCAAATTTGTATGAGAGAAGGTGATGAATGGAAGACAACCTTCAAGACTAACAAAGGGTTGTATGAATGGCTTGTTATGCCGTTTGGATTAAAAAACGTGCCAAGTACCTTCATGAGATTGATGAATGAAGTCCTGAAGGATTTCATTGGAAAATTTGTCATTGTGTATCTTGATGACATACTGGTTTTCAGTAAAACAGAGGTAGAGCATCTGAAACATTTGGCTATAGTGATGAGAAGATTGCAGCAAGAGAAGTTGTTGATAAATATGAAGAAATCCTCATTCATGAAGACAGAGCTCATTTATTTGGGATTTGTTATTTATACACATAAGTTGAAGATGGATCCAAATAAAGTGGAGGTGATTAAGAATTGTCCATCACCAAAGAGTGTCTTTGAAGTTCAAATTTTTCATGGATTGGCTAGTTTCTATAGAAAATTCATCAGGAATTTCAATGGAATTAGCGCACCAATGATGGACACAGTGAAGAAAAGACATAAATATTTTCACTGGACAGAAGAAGCAGAGAAAAGATTCAATTTGCTAAAGAGGAAGATTATTGAATAGCTAATTCTGGTGTTGCCAGATTTCAGTGAGATGTTTCAGGTTAGGTGTGATGCTAGTGGTTTTGCAATTGGAGTGGTTTTAAGTCAAGATGATAGGCCAGTCGCGTACTTCAGTGGGAAACTAAATGAGGTGAAGGTTAAGTATTCCATGTATGAAAAGGAATTTTATGCGGTCATACAGGCACTGAAGAAGTGGAGGCACTACTTGATTCCTAAAGAGTTCGTTTTGTACAACTATAATCATGCATTACAATTTGTAACTCAACTAGATAAATTGAACCACAAGCATACAAAATGGGTTGAGTACATGCATAATTCTACTTTTGTAATTAAACATATTTCTGGAACTACTAACAAAGTTGTTGATTCTTTGAGAAGGAAATGTTTGTTGATGCAGGAATTTAGAGTCAAAACTTTAGGTTTTGATAATCTCAAGGACATGTATAGAAATGATCCAGATTTCAAAGGGGCGTATGAGGCATCTAAGAATCCAGTTCTCAGGGATAGAAGTCAATGGGATGAATATATGATCCAGGAAGGATTATTATTCAGAGCCAATCAACTGTGCATTCCAAAATGCTCCATGAGGGAGAATCTATTGAAGGAAAAACACAGTGGAGGATTGGCCGAACATTTCAGTCATGATCAGACGTTCTTGAAGTTGAATGGCTCATATTTTTGGCCAAGAATGAGAGCAAATGTCAAACAATTTGTGGAAAGATGCACAATTTGTCAGCACACAAAAGGAAGGAAACAAAACACAGGGTTATATCAGTCGTTACCCATACCAGAGAGGCCATGGGATGCAGTAAGCATGGATTTTGTGTTGGGATTGCCAAGAATGAAGAGAGTGTTTGATTCAATCTTTGTTGTAGTGGACAGATTTTTGAAAATGACACACTTTAAACCATGTCAGAAAACCAGCGACACAACTCACATTGTGAACCTGTTTTTCAAAGAAGTTGTTAGACTTCACGGTTTACCAAGAAGTGTAGTTTTAGATTGGGACACCAAGTTCGTGGGACATTTTTGGAGGACTTTATGGAAGAAGATGGGGATGATTTTTTCCTTTAGCTCAACTTATCATCCTCAGAAAGATGGACAAACTGAAGTTGTGAACCTTGGGAGATTTACTAAGGAGCCTAGTGACTGAACACCACAGTCAGTGGGATCAGATTCTTCCATAGGCAGAATTTTCTTATAATGATTCGCTCAATAGAAGCACAAGGAAAAGTCCATTTTAGGTTGTTTATGGAATGCAGGCAAGAGGAGTTTCTGAATTGAAAGATTCAGAACAAAATGAAACTAGGAGTGCTAGTGCAGAAGATTTTTCAGAGGCAATGAAAGAACTTCATAGCCAAGTGAAGGAGAAATTGCAGAATTCAAGCCAGGAGTATAAGCGCAGAGCAGACCAACACAGGAGATAAATTCAATTTGAAGTTGGCAATTTGATTCTTGCACATCTGAGGAAGGAAATTTTCCCAAGGGGAACATATAACAAACTGAAGATGAAGAAAATTGGACCATGCAGGATCATAAGGAAATTTGGGGAAAATGCATATGAGATCGAATTACTCGAGGGGATCATAAATTCACCGATATTCAACATCTCAGATTTGTACCCTTACAAAGCCAGAGAAGTAGGAGAAAACAATGAATAGACAGAGGTTCAGTGGGATAAACAAATGCCTATAGCTGAAAAACAACAGATGGAGAGAATACTTGACAAGAGAGTCAGCAAGAGGACCAGGAGAAAAGAATATTTTGAATACTTGTTCAAATGGAAGGGACATCCAGTTGAAGATTCCAGCTGGGAGAATGAAGTAGACATTCAAAATCATGGGCAGACAGTGCAAGATCTCATGAACAAGAGTTCATGAAAATTTTCAAGCGAGGGAGTATGATGCAGGAGCATCGCAAGCATCGTAAGCAGCAAGCAAGTGCGGAGACAGAAGACAGTTGGAAAGCACCAGCGCACATTTTTTTGAAATGTTTTGAAACCTTAATGTAATAGTTAAGATAATGAATACTTCCATGTTGTAAACAGGTCTTGAGCGATCCACTCTCATTTGTAAGATGTAGAGGCATTTATAGGCAATTAATGTAAGTAGGTAGGTTTAAATGAAGATTAGATAGGTTAGAGTGTAGGAGGGAAAACTGAATATAGACACCCTCATCGTGTATCATTCTAACATTAGCAACATTATCAATTGAGGAGAGAGCATAGAGATAAGAAGAAGCAGAGAGCGTTGTAGAAGAGCCCATGTACAGAAGTTCTGAGATTAATATATGAAGCTTTGATTTAGAGTCATGGTGTTCTAATACTTTCTATGTATACATGTTGAATGTTATGCTCATGGTTGTTTTACTATTTCTGTTGTACATTTTCTTTTATGCTATGTATGTATGATTTCACGTTGAGTATTTGAAGTATGAGAGAGTAAGGAAATGAGTTTCAATTGTTTCTCTTCTTGAGTCAAAGTTCTTGCAAGGAGTGTAGTGGAGCGTCTGCAAGGATTGCGTTGATGGGTTCAGAGTTCATCTCTGAAAGCTCAGGAGGGATACCGTTGTTCTCATTTTCCGTAGAAGTGCAAGTCAGGCACAAAAGCCGTGCAAGGTGTGCACAGGCTGGTTAGAAATTCAGAACTTTTCAACCAAGGAGAGGGTTGAAGACTGTTGTCGCAAGGAGAATCACAAAGTCAAAGGATTCAAATACTTAGATGTATTTGAAGAGTGCCACAAGGAGTGCGTGCAGAAATCTCATAGGAGATTTGGGTTCGAGAAAAAAAAATCAAGAGAGTTTGCGCCTTCAAAGTGTCAAAGAACAGAAGAAGGGTTTTGATCATTAGGCAGAGGCCAAGTCATAGCGAGGAGGATTACTGAGCTGGCTCAGAGTGAAATTTTTGAAGAAGAAATTCGGATGGTCAGATTTCTCTGAGGAGAGTCTCCGAAATAGCGAGGACCGTAGGATCCAGGGAAGTTGCAAGGGAGTTAAGAATTGGATAGGTCCACCCTTCAAAAGGAAGAGTCAACACGGACCATTGATTTCGATCTAGTCAGGTCGCCAACCACTTCGGTAGTTCAAGATTCGAAAGTCCGAAGTGTAAGAAAAAATCCTTGACCGATCAAATCCCCGAAACACGAAAAGGAGGTTTTCATGGTGGAAGCAAGTTAAGTTTCATAACTTCAAAGTTTGGAGTTTTGGAAGTCCTAAGGAGAAGAGATCGAGACACAACAGGGGAGAAAACCTGAAATGAAGGGGAGGCGACACGTGGAAGGACAAGAGACTTCCCATCGAGTTGTGAAACAAAGAGGTGACGTACTATTTCGGGACTTCGGGAATCGAAGAGTAGAGACGCTCGACCACAGGATTCGTGAAATCGTAAAGTCCGATATCCCAAATTAAAAGAGGAATTTCCCTCAAGGTTTTTGTTGTGGGTAGATTTCCCGAAAGGGAAATAGAAGATCCAGTCGAGCTCTCAGGACGAAAGGAGAATATCCTATGTAGATCCAAACCTATGGGTCTGGGGAGGGGGTCTGCATCATCTATCAAAGGAATATACAATATTTAGGGCATGTAATATTGGAATACGACATTTCAGTAGACCCTGACAATATTAGAGCCATTGTGGAGTGGCTTATTCTTAAAGACGTAGAATACATAAGGTCATTCATGGGTATTACTGGATATTACCAGAGGTTTACCGAAGGGTTTTCCAAAATCTCCTATCCGATTACATCACTACAAAAAAAGGGAATAAAATTTAATTGGTCTAAGAACTGCCAAGACAATTTTGACAAATTAAAAGAACTGTTGACTACACCACCAATCCTTAAAGTCGCAGAGCCAGATAAATAATTTACAGGTTGTGTGGATGCAAGCAAAGAAGGATTAGGATGAGTGCTAACACAGGATGGAAACTTCATTTGTTACGAATAATGAAAATTAAAGGAACATTAATGAAACTACACAACTCCGGATCTAGAGTTAGCAAATGTAATTCATGCATTGAAAATGTGGCAGAATTATTTAATGAGAAGAAAATTTCTATTAATCACAGATAGAAATGGTGTAAGACACTTGTTAAATCAACATCATATCAATGCAAGATAGGCAAGATGGTTGGCCTTATTAAGTGAGTTTGATTTTGAAGTATGACACATCAAGGGGAAATAAAATAAAGTTGCAGATGCACTAAGTCGAAGGACTAATGAGCTATATGAAGGAATTATCAGAAAAGTTGAAAAATATATTGAGGATAAGATTAAATATGCAAGCAAAATGATGACAATTACATCAAAACAACAGAACAATTACAAAGAAATGAGGAAAATTTGCACAGTACAGATCTCAGTGTTGATAAAAGTGGGTTGTTAACGTTCAAAAACAGGTTATATCTACCTAAATCTACTGAGTTGAAGATCATAATTCTTGATGAGTTGTACAAAAAACCATATTCTGGTCATCCAAGATACCGGAAAATGATAACAACATTAAGAAAGCAGTTTTATTGGCCTAACATGAAAAATGAAACAATTGAATACTTGTCTAAATGTTTAGATTGTCAACATGTAAAGGTTGAGCATAAACATATGACAAGTCTGTTACAACGTCTTCCTATGGCCGAATGGAAGTGGGAAATTATTTCAATGGACTGGATCAAAGATTTTCCTAAGACTCAAAGACAAAATGACTCAATTATGGTAGTAATTGATAAGCTAAGTAAGTATGCACATTTTATACCTGTGAATTCTACTTACAAAGAAATTAAGATTGTTGAAATTTTTATGAAAGAAATATTTAGGTTGCATGGGATTCCTAAGATGGAAGGAATTATTTGTAGTTTTAGATACTAATTTGAATTTCAACACAAGTTACCATCCACAAACATATGGGAAAACAAAACGAATGAATCAAATTAACAAAGACATGTTGTGAATGTATGTAAGGACAAAACCAACTAAGTGGGAAGAGTATCTACATTTAGTCGAATTCACATACAATAATGGGTATAAATAATCAGCTAAGATGAGTCCCTTTGAAGTCCTATACGGAAGGAAATGTACAACCCCAACTTGTTGGGATAATTTGGTTGACGATATTATGGTTCGACCATAAATGCTACAAGAAATGGAAAGGATGGTGAAAAGGGTACAACAGAACTTGCAACAGGCACTGGATCGACAAAAAAGCTATGCAGATCTAAAAAGGAGACATTAGAAATTAAAAATTGGAGAGCATGTATATATAAAATCCAAAGAGAGGAGATTCTCCATAAAAATAGGAATTTCTTCCAAGTTGACATCAAGATATCGTGGTCCTTTTGAGATATTAACTTGAATCGGACCAGTGGCATATATACTAGCACTCCCTGGAAATTTAAAAGTTCATACTTTTTTTCATGTTTTAATGTTAAAAATAAATATCCACAATCCTACTCAAATCATTGATTGGAACATGGTGCATGTGGAACCAGAAGGCAATTTCCAAGAAAAACCTCTATGCATTCTGGACAGGAAAGAAACAATACTTCGGAACAGAGCCTTTGCACAGGTAAAAGTCCAATGGAAGCACTTTATCCATGAGGAGGATACTTGGGAATTGGAAGAAGAAATGTGGAAATATTATCGAATTCTGTTCCAAGAGACGATTTGAACACTGAGGAAAATGTTATACTTAATGGTGAGAGGATGTGATATCCTCAAGTTATTTAAAAATTAATTATTTTAAAGTTGTTATTCTAAAATTAAATTTCCATTTTTGGAAATTCGAATTGTAGATTTTTGAAGTATGTAATTATTATTTTATGATTGTTGGACAAAATTTTGACTTGCCAATTTTCCTCTTTTGAGGGACACATGTATGAGACAAACATTTTTAATCAATTTAATGTTGGAGAATAGATGGAACAACCAGGTTAAAAATAGTTGACTATGATTCCATGAGTGGGGAACAGGGTTGAGTTAACTCAGATCTTATTTTTACAAGTGTCAGAGGTTAAGTTCTGTCACTAACAGCCCCTAGAAATCGGGTATTTGTAAAGATTTGAATTTCCCAAGGGGGTGCGAGAGAATATAAATTCCTAGGCATGATATATATACAACATATGTGGGAGGCAAGACGTTTCTTAGTATGTTGGGGAAAATAAATTGATTTTTTTTATGAGCATATCTCGTGTGAGGAAAACAATTTTCTAAACTGTTCAGTGAGACAATGGATAAAGAGTGATGCTCATTTTTCACTTATGGAGTCATGGTCAAGCTAGGGAGTGATCAGGACAAGTAAACATGGTTTTTTTGTATCTACGGTTGGGTGGAATGTGGTTGTTCCATAAGTTTTCCCATCATCATTATTTAGATATGTATTTTAATTGTTTCTTTCATTTTTCTGAAGTGTTATAATGGGTGAAATTACATATGTAGGTAATGATCTAGATAGGTGTGTGTCATGGCCATAATAGATTTGTTAAATTTCCGATTGTTTAAAATACATGTTAATTTTTCTGGTGAGATTTGATTTGTAATAGTTACAATATATGTATGTAAGATACAAAATGGATCTACATAGGAAAATGAGTAGGTAATGAAACTGTGTACTCACTGTATGGAGATTCCGCACACGAAAACTAACTACTACAAAAAAGAAACAAGTGAACCAAAGCAATTATATTGTATCAGAACAATAATAAGTAAAATGATTTCTATTACTTCTTCCTATATTTATCTCTTAAACGAGAGTAGTGAAGAAAACTCTATGATCATACTTGAGTATAAAAATAGATGAACAGAAAGTCGCATATATAATTACACATATATTAAAGAAATTTTTATCTGATACAATAGATCTAAGATATTATCATGAAAAAACGTTTTATGTGAAGTGATAGGTCGTTGAAGTATACATGGCCTTGTAGTTTTCTTTCTAAATAAAGATTTAATACAAATTTGGGGTTTTACATGCCCATTAATCTTTGTTAACCTTTATTTTAAATATAATTTAAAGAATATACATCAACCATATATGAAAGAATAAGAAAGTGTAAATACTTCATTGCTCTAAGGAAGGAAATCTCATCAAGAGATCATTCTGTAGTGGAACCCAAAGTAACGTTTCCAAGAAGGGTGTTCTCCCTTCACAGAATCATAGCATCCGAACTTAACCTGTAAAAGAAAAAAAGTATAGGATTACTATACCATATTAACATAATCGAAGGAGGAAGATAAAACAAGATGAGAACATGGCATGTGTTTATCTTTGGACTGGTCATCCCTTTGATCCTTGCGAAGTGAAGTCCGCGACACTAGAGGAGGAGTGGGAGCACAATAGGTTGATGGGTTCCCTCACAAGAAAAGGGACCCATCATCAAAACATATATCCATAAACATAAACCGAATAAAAATTACAGAGATTAATGGAAAATATTGGTTACATCGAATCCCAATATGGAGATAAAAACATTACGATGAGTAATTGCAACGATCTTTTACCGTGAATAAATTACCAGTGCTAATATAGGGTTAAAAATTACAGAGGAGTATTTACTAGTGCTAGTACAAGGACTAATTAACGAAATAATCATGAAGAATGGTTACAAAGAAAAAATATTGAAAATCAATTATAAAGTCTAACTACAGAGACAAAAACAAACCCTTTAAAGGAGATAGATCTACAAGTATTTCCTCAAAGTAAACATACGTATTTCCAAATTAGATAAATCGAAATATCAAGTGGAGGAATTACAAAGAAAACAACAAATCCTTGAAGGAGATAGATCTATAACGTTTCCTTATCGAAGTCAAGCATACCTCTTAGTTAGGGAAATAAAAATACCAGTGAGTAACTATAGAGAATATCTATGGCATTTAAAGAAATCATTGTATCAACATTACATCGCATAGAGTAGAACGGTATAGAATATAAATAAGCTACACAAAACCATCAAGGATTATGGTATAATTGTAAACACAACAAACGTCGAGGGTTACAGGTAAGTCCTAGAAACAACAAGAATATATATATATATATATATATATATATATATATATATGACGATTAAGTATAATGGTGAAACATCGAACTGTGGCATGAATTGTCTTGACAGTTAGACATGGTGAAGTGACACATTGTATGCAAAAAAAAAAGACTCAAGAGTTGACGACTATGTATTTTTCCCATACTCAGAACCTCCTAGTCAATAAATCATAGAGAGGTTATTAACCTCATTTAAACTTCAGCTGGGAGTGGATTAAATTAAAGGATTTAGTTATGTTCCAAATGACACACAATGACTCTCTCGCCACATGTTTCGAACTTGGGAGAACTCAGCAAGACACAGGAAAAGTAGTGTAAATATTAACAGAGAAATACAATATAGTATCAGAGTCTCTTATGAATCCAAATGATTACAGGTAGAAAACCTTACTTGTTACGGAGCATTCAATTTCCATAGGCATATTGTTGTATCTATTTTACTCCCAAGTGAGATCTACAGAGTAGCCATGTAATATCCCCAAAAATAAATTATTATTGAAGTCTGAAAAATACTTAGGAATTTATTTTCATTTTTGTTAAACTCCAAATTGGAAAATTATTGCCATTTATGGAAATTCCAAATTTTGGAATTCAGTTAATTGTAATTATTATTATGATTGTTTGGCAAAGATTTGATTTCCCTCAACCAACACTTTGACTATGACTCTTGTAAGAAACAAATATTTTTATATTTATTGTTGATAGACAAATGGAACAACCAGATTGAAATCAATTGACCATGACTCCATGAGTGGGGAACATGTTTGAACTACCTCAACGCTGAATTCTATAGGTGGAAAATCACAAATTTGGCCATTGGTAGCCCCTGAAAATCAGAGATTTGTAAAGATGCAAAAATTCCCAAGGGGAAAAGACCCAGGCACAAGATGCTTTTTCGTATATAGCACATGGGAGGAGGTAGAACACTATCGAGTATGCTGGGGAAGAGGAATATCACTTGATGTTATGAGAACTATTTTTTGAGTGTGAGGCAAGGAGAAATTTTCTGATTCTGAAGAGGACTATATCTAAGAAGGAGTTCTGGAGTTCGCCCACATCGATTCATGGTCAAGATAGGGGGTGAATGGAGCAAGTAGATTGGTTTTTTTGTTCTATGGTTGGGTGGAACTTGGTTGTTCCATTTGTTTTCCCGTCAATTTGTTTAGATATGTTCTTCTACTCTTCCCTAGTTGAATCTTCTGATGTTTAAAAATTGGTAGAATGCATTTACTTAGTTATGGTTAAATGTTCTATTGATGAATGACTGGTAGACTGCATCCACTTGTTGGTTAGAAAGAAATGAATTATTGAATAAGCTTTTACAGTTGAATTTATGCATTGAGTAGAGCCAAGAAAGATTGTTGTATGTGCTAACTGTTAATAAATGTATGGAAGATTCTTGAGTAGAGTTAAGAAAACTGTTGTGTGTACTGTTGTAGATGAAAGTGTGAAAGTTTTCCTATTCCTATGATATAATCTATAGTCTACAATAGAAAAAAATTATCGGATCAATTTGTAGTTGACATTAAGGATGTTTAAATTGTACAATTACCAAACAGAGTTGGGAGTGAATATCATAATTGAAATATATACATACATACATACATACATACATACATACATACATACATACATACATACATACATACATACATACATACATACATATATATATATATATATATATATATATATATATATATGTATGTATGTATGTATGTATATGTGTTGTTACCTAAACGGATTTTCCGAACTACCTTCACATCTATTACACATAAAGTTATTTCTCGACTATTACTGGTAGTTTCCTTTTAAGCCGACTGTATTAAATATAGTAAAAGGTTGTAGTTCTCTTCTTTTGATAATCTCAGGAGGAAATGTCCAGGGTTTTAACTACATAAACCCGCTACCTATTGCAGAGTTGGTCCAATATTTAAATGAGTCTTCAAACTCTGTATAACACTTGCGATCATAACTATTATTCAAGGAAATCATCTCGAGTAGGGGTTTTCCCTCTATCCTTTTCTTTAAGGATTGAAGATAAGTCTAAACTAGATGTTTGTAGGAGCCTGGTATAAAAACTACCACGATAATAATGTGTTAGTGTAGATATGTATCCTTTTCAACAAAATCTGGGTTTAGGTTTGTTAATGCTGCAAGTTGGAACCCGAGTACCTTTTCACACAAGACGCGATCCTAAATCTAAAGACTACGAAGGTTAAAGTCCTACAAAGAAGTTGAGACATTTATTTTGTGACAATATGGATTTCAACGAAAGTTAAAACGTGAAGATAGAATAATTTTCCAAATGGACCTCATCCCTTAATAAGAATTGTAGCATTAATGATGATTAGAGTTGACTTGATGTATCACTAGATCTAATTTCACGATTGGGTTTGAGACATTGATCAAAGGAAGATATTGGGACATAGATATAGTATTATTGGGAGTTTGCAACTCGGACAGCTAAAGACAAGAGTTTTGGAAACTCATGAAATCCCAGTTCACAATTTGATCTCAACCATGGATCAAGGAGAGATCTACACTGTTGCTTGTCCAGGGAGAATTTTGGGATATCAGGGATTGGGAGAACAGAAGTGGACGACCACCCAAATTCACGAAATGAGAAGTCTCGATACTTGAAGGGGAGATCTGGACCGTTAGATTTAGAGGAGTGCAAGCCGTCGGATTTGGGGCGCCTCGAAATATCGGCATTTCAGAAGTTAGGAATGTGGAGGAAGTGTTGAATTAGAAGTCGAAAGTCACAAAATCATGATTTATGAAAGGAGAGTCTGGATTGTTGGATGCAGAGAGGAAATGTGTCAACGGGTCAAGCAATCCAGAAGGATGCAAAGGTTAAAGTGTTAAAACAGTCGAATCCCAGAGGGCCGAAGAGCTGAGAACCATCGATTTGCGAGGGGACACTTGTCACCAGGTCATGAGTTCTAGAGAAAGTTACACTCAAGTTTTAGTTTGAGAATTGAAACAACCAAAGCCTGAAGATTCGAAGAGCCGAAGTTCCAGGAAGATGAAGAGCCAAAGTGCCTAACACCTGAAGAGATTCTAGACCGCCATATCGAGAATGAGACACGTGGTGAAAGATCATGGATTCCAGGAGAAAGAACTTTGGGGAAATGTGAAGGAGAATTTTGAGACTTAGGATCTTTGAAGCTAGAACATCTAGAGAAAACGTTAGTCATTGATTCTAGGTTAGATATGTGTCACTAGATCGTGGACTCTGGAAGGATTCACTCTGGAGACTCATGGATGTTGAGACTTGAAATTGTTGAAGGCCGAAGTCCCGAAATCAATGGGAGTCGTCAATGCGAACGAGGACACACAACGCAAGATATAAAACTCCGAGAGATAGCCAGTCATAAGAGACGAGAGTTTGAGATTTGAGATCTCAGAAGTTCGAAGAGTTGGAGCAGATCTGAACCATGAAATCACCCGAAGTGATTCTGAACCATCATATCTAGAGAGAAGATGTGGCGAAGATCTATGGACTCTGGGCAAAAAACCAAAGTAATCCTAGGCTGTCCGATTTAAGAGGACACGTGGTAGGATTCTTCATATTTAGGGAGAAGGAAATGGACTTGAGATTTGAGATCCCCAAAGGCCAGATCCGTGGAGGATATCCTACCCATAGATTCAAGGGAACAGGTGGCAATAGATATTCCACTTTGGAAAATTGTCACGTGGAGGAGAGTGGAGTTGAGAGTTGAAACTCCCAGAGGCTGGAAAGGAAGAGTCAATGATATCTATTGATCTAGAGCGGGAGTTACGAGTCGACATATCATGGAGATATGGGGAGACCCATGGGAAGAGGAAAGAAGGGCATAACAAATTTTGATAGCATTCGTTGATTGAAAGCAGTGCCGAGAGGTAGGATATTGATGGACGGGGAGGATTTCGGAGCCAAAACTTGCACGGAGGATAATTTTAACCACTCTTTGGTAATGGGGTACGTGTTAGTTGGAGGGGATTGTGGAGAGAAAAGCGGGTTGGTTTGAAACCACTCTTGCCCACGCCAACAATTGTGCATTAGCACAAGGGAACAACCCGAGGACATATGAAAGAAGGGGCTAGTGAAGAGGAGATAGCACCCGTAAATTGAGAAGCCCCCAGAGTACGTAGAGACATAAGGTGCGGTTAAGACATGACCTACACACATGATTTAAGAAAGGGGTCTGCACCAGTATTATTTAAGAAAATAGTATAAATCCACCCCTATTTTTAATTTTGTGATAGATGCATTGAACCTTTTTTAAGTATGCAATCTATGCTTTAAACTCAAATTTGTTTAGACGTGTATGATATGGGTATTGTCTATGCTTAAAGTTTTTTGTAATTCGAGTGGTGTTCTTCCTCTGTAAATCTAACGTTAATACATATACATCTATATATAGATATATGGAAAGGATCATAATGTTAGTGGGGCTTTACTAACTTCTATTCTTATTTTAGATATGTTGATAATCTGATAGGCTCAGGTATAGTGAAGTTACCCTTCACCCTTTAAGTATATGATTATTGTGCAGTAGGAAATAACTCAGAGATAAAATCTGTTATAGTGGTAGTTAATCATGTTAATAACTAGAAAACATAAACCTTGAAAAAGTTAATAGTGATGACAACCACCTACTTATAAATAACAGTAGGTCTTTCGAGATAATTTGTTTGAAGATAAAGAAATTTAATGTCCCTAGAATTTTTATTTTTGGGGGAAATTTGGAGAGCATTACATATGGTATCAGAGGAAAGGTTACAACACTTGGACCTTAAATAGGGCCAAAAATGTTTTTTTAGCACATGCCTTCTGTTTAATTAAAAACTAACAAAACAATTACTGTTACAAATAAAAAAACTTTATTTACGTTGTGATCATGGAAACACAGAATGAAGCTAAGATCAGACTCAAGGAGAATCTAGAACAAAGACCTCCTGAAGAACCAAGGCAGAATAGTGGTGGAAGTTCACCTACCAAGGTTCTAGAAACCATGAAAAATCTCATTGTGGAACTGCAAGTTTTCAAAGCGGACAATGAGAAACTGAAAAAGGCACAACAAGGATAGTAGGAAATAAATGAAGCACTGTTGCATAGAATAGTAACAAAGAAAAACCCAAAGGACAATAATGGGGAAGAAGAGGTCAGCAAAAGGGCCTTCAGAAATTCTAGTCCTGAAGGAGAAAAGGAGGACAACTCTTCCAAAGGTACACCATTAGCAGAAGATAAAACAACCACAGGAAGAAAAAGGAAACATGTGGAGCATCTCGAGGGAGAGTTTAAGAAAATCAAACCGTCCACCTTCGACAGGGAATCCAAGATAGGAGAGGAGGATGAAGCATGGTTACTAGAAATAAAAAAGTATTTCCAAATATACAACTATTCCAGCAATATGAAGGTCAGAATGGTCCTCTATAACCTGAAAGGAAAATCAAGCATATGGTGGTAGGACCTGAAGTTGGCCAAGGGCCTAAAGGAAAAACAGATGGAGTGGTCAGATTTTAAGAAATACTTTAAGTAAAAATATTTATCTGAAAGTTACTATGAAATAAAAAACAAAGAGTTTTATGAACTATGACTCGGTCAAATGACTATGGATGACTTAATAAACAAATTCCTGGAATTATTAAGGTTTGTTCCCTATATCCAGGAGGAAAAAGTAAAAATCCAACAGTTTGTAAGTTGTTTACCATAGTCCTATAAGGAAATAATTTAATTCGACAACCCCAAGTCCTTAAGTGAAGTTTTGAGGAAGGCCCTAATGTGTTACGACCAATACAAATAGTGGTTAGAATTTCACAAGGTGTGGAAAGACAAGAAACAAGACCGATTGAACCAACGGAAAAAGGGATGTCAACCAACCCCTTTGTGGAATGCAGCAAAGAGTTTTCCAATGAAATATTTTCACTCCAATAACCAAAATACCCAAGGATGTGGTAAACCAGTTAATTTGGGAGCAAAGAAGTTTGAGGACAGTCCCGGCGAACTGTTAAAATGTTGGGAATGTGGAGAACCTCACTTAAGGAGGAATTGTCCATGATTAACTTTTGCAGCCAAGACTACAATTCACAATTGACAGGAAGCCTATACAGTGGGAGATGTGGGCATAAACTTATATAGGATCATTACAGTCGTGGATGGCTTACAAGATGATCACCAGTCCACTATAGTGGAAGTTGAAGGTAAAATTAACAATGCTCGTGTTTCTGTTTTAATTGATCCAGGAGATACTTTGAGTTATATCCTTCCTGTTGTAGTGGATTCAAATAAACTTAAGAAAATAAGAGATGCAGAATATTGGCTAGTACAACTAGCAACAAGAACAAAAAGAAAAGTATCTTATTTTATTTTTGAGTCTGAGTTTAGTTTAGGTGTTCAAAACACAAGGATAAATCTGAATATTCTACCGTTAGGGTCTTATGATACAATTATTGGAATGGATTGGTTAGAAAGGCATAAAGCAGTTTTAGATTGTTATGAAAAATCACTCAATTACAAAGACAAAAATGACATTGTTAGGACAATACAAGGCATACAAATACTAGTCTCAGTTAGGAAGATTTCAACAATGCAATTTATGAAGTGCATGAGAAAAGGCTGTCAGAGTTATGCTATCCAAGTGACAAATCTGTTTGAAAAAGAAAATAAACCTAGCCTAGAATATTTTGTCGCCTTGCATGAGTTTAAATATGTGTTTGTTGACGAAATAAATGAACTTCCCCCAAGGGGAGAGATAGACTTTTCTATCAATCTGTTGTCTGGTTCAACTCCTATATCTAAGGTGCCCTACTGAATGAGTTTACCCGAATTAACAGAATTAAAGATTCAACTACACAAACTATTGGACAAGGAATACATCAGGCCAAGTGTCTCACCATGGGGAGCACTAGTCCTTTTTGTTAAAAATAAAGATGGAACTCTGAGATTATGCATTGACTATAGACAGTTTAACAAAATGACTATTAAGAACAAATACCCCTTACCTAGAATCAATGATTTGTTCGATCAAGTAGCTGGGGAAAATATTTTCTCTAAATTGGATTTAAGATCTGGTTATCACCAAGTTAGAATAAAAGATGAAGACATAAGTAAAACAACATTCAGAGAAAGATATGGACATTAGGAGTTTGTGGTTATACCATTTGGTATCACTAACACACCAACAACTTTTATGTGTTTAATGAACAATATTTTCAGTTAGTACTTGGATAAGTTTGTTTTGGTATTTATTGATGATATCCTAGTGTATTCTAAAACATAAGAATAACATGAAGAAAATCTAAGAATAGTATTGCAAACTTTAAGAAAACACAAATTGTATGTTAAATTCGACAAATGTGACTTTTATCAAAAGAAAATACAATACCTAGGACATGTAATATCTGAAGAAGGTATTGCAGTCGACCCAGATAAAATAAGAGCCATCATGGAATGGATGATCACTAAGGACGTAGCAAACATCCGGTCATTCATGGGAATCACCAGATATTACCACAGATTTATAGAGGGATTCTCCAACATTGCATACCCTATCACATCTTTACAAAAGAAGGGAACCAAGTTTATTTGGTCACATAAATGTCCGGATATTTTTAATAAGTTAAATGAATTGTTATCAACCGCACACATTTTAAGGGTAGCAAACTCGGATAAATAATTCACAGTGTGTGTGGATACGAGTAAAGAAGGTTTGGGGGGTGTCCTAACACAAGAAGGGCACGTTATTTTTTATGATTCGCAAAAACTAAAAGAGCACGGACGAAACTACGTCACTCATGACTTAGAGTTAGTAGTTTTCATCCATAATTTAAATATGTGGCAACACTATATAATGGGCAGAAAACTTATGTTGTTGACGGATAGCAGTGGTGTGAAATTTTTGTTTAGTCAACCAGACCTTAACGCAAGGAAAGAAAAATGGCTGGCCTTCTTGAGCGAATTCGACTTCAAGGTAAGACACATCAACAGTAAAGAAAACAAGGTGGGAGATGCTTTAGTAGAAGAATTCATGGGTTGTTTGAGATGAACATTAGCAGGGATGAAAGAAACGTTCAACAAAGGATAAAGGCTACAAGTAATAATGATGAAAATTACATTAAAATAGTGGTAGATTTACGAAATAATGGAGAAAATTTGGAGACAAGAGATCTGAGTTTGGATATAAATGGTCTACTAAGATTCAAAAATAGATTATACATACCCAATTCTGTTGAATTAAAGTTAATAGTTTTGGATGAGGTACACAAGAAACCATATTCTGGTCATCCGGGATACCAGAAAATGGTAACACCACTAATAAATTTATTTTATTAGCCTAATATGAAAGGCGAAACAACATAATACTTATCTAAGTTCCAAGATGGTCAAAAGGTGAAAGCTGAACACCAACACCCAACCGGCCTATTGTAGCCTCTACCTGTATCGGAATGGAAATGGGAGACTATGTCACTGGATTTTGTCACATGTTTTCCTAGAACTCAAAAATGAAATGATTCAATTATGGTAGTAATTGAAAAGCTTAGTAAGCCTGCACACTTTGTTCCTGTAAATTCTACTTTTAAAGCCATTAACATCATTGAAATATACATGAAAGAAATTTTTAGACTGCATGGTATTCCTAAAATGGTGATTTCAGATAGAGACATAAAATTCACATCTACATTTTGGAAAGAATTGTTTGCAGGGTTACATACTAACTTGAATTTCATAACAAGCTACCATCCAAAAATGGATGGGAAGATTGAACGAACAAACCAAATCGTGGAAGATATGCTACAAATGTATATAAGGACGAAACCAAGTAAGTGGGAAGGCTACCTACACTTGGTGGAATTTGCATACAACAAGAATTCCCAGGCATCGGCTAAGATGAGCCCCTTTGAAGTATTGTACAACAGAAAGTGTACAAATCCGATTAGTTGGGATAACCCAGTTGACACACTCATGGTGGGACCAGAAATGCTCCAGGAAATGGAGAATATGGTAAGAAAAGTACACCAGAATTTAAAAGAAGCATAGGACAGACATAAAAGTTACGCAAACTTGAAGACACTAGGAATTCCAAGTCCGAGACCACGTTTATTTAAAAGTCAAAGACAAAAGAAGTTCACTAAATCTAGGAAATTGTTCCAAGTTGGTACCCAAGTTTTGTGGCTCTTTCGAGATCTTAGCTCGAATTGGATCCATGGCATATCAACTTGCACTTCCTGCAAATCTGAAAATTCACAATGTATTTCAATTTTCTTTGTTAAAAATATATGTTCATGATCCTACTCACATGATCGATTGGAACATGGTGTAGGTGAAACCAGAAGGCGAGTTCCAAGAGAAACCTCTGCGCATTATGGACAGAAGATAAATAGTACTACAAAACAAATTCGTCGCCCAGGTAAAAGTGTAATGGAAGCACTTTAGTGCTGAGGAGGCCACTTGGGAATTGGAGGAAGATTTGCAGAAATATTATCCAACCATGTTCCGAGAAAGGAACGAAAACTGAGGATAGTGTTGTACTGAAGGGGGAGAGGACGTAATATCCCCAAAAACAAATTATTATTGAAGTCTGAAAAATACTTAGGAATTTATTTCTGTTTTTGGTAAATTCAAAATTGGAAAATTATTGCCATTTATGGAAATTCCAAATTTTGGAATTTAGTTCATTGTAATTATTATTATGACTGTTGGGAAAATATTTGATTTTCCTCAACCAAATTTTTTACTATGAAACTTGTAAGAAACAAATATTTTTATATTTATTGATGATAGACAAATGGAACATCCAGGTTGAAATCAACTGACCATGACTCCATCAGTGGGGAACATTTTTGAACTACCTCAGGGTTGAATTCTACAAGTGGAAAATCATGAATTTTTCCATTGGCAACCCCTGCAAATTAGGGATTTGTAAAGCTACGAAAATTCCCAAGTGGAAAAGACCTAGGAACAAGATGCTTGCATATATAACATATGGGAGAAGGAAGGATGTTGCCGAGTATGTTGGGGAAGAGGAATATCAGTTGATGTTATGAGAACTAGTTTTTGAGTGTGAGTCAAGGAGAACATTTTTTATTCTGAGGAGGGCTATAGCTAAGGAGGAGTCCTGGAGTTCTCCCTCATGGATTCATGGTCAGACTCGGGGGTGAATGGAGCAAGTAGATTGGTTGTTTTGTTCTATGGTTGAGTGGAACTTGGTTGTTCCATTTGTTGTCCCAGCAATTTGTTCAGATATGTTCTTCTAGTCTTCCCTGGTTGAATGTTCTGATGTTTAAAAATTGGTAGAATGCATTTACTTAGTTATGGTTAAATGTATGAATGACTGATAGAATGCATCCACTTGTTGGGTAGAAGCAAAATAATTATTGAATAATCCTTTACAGTTGAATTTATCCATTGAGTAGAGACAAGAAAGACTATTGTATGTGCTAACTGTTGATAAATGTATGGAAGTTTCATGAGTAGAGTTAAGAAAACTAATGTGTGTATTGTTGTAGATGAAAGTGTAAAATTTTTCCTATTCCTGTGATATAATCTATGGCCTACAATAAAAAACAAGTATTGGATCAATCTGTAGTGGACATTAAGGATTCTTAAATTGTACAATTACCAAACAAAATTGGGAGTGAATATAAGAATTGTAATATATATATATATATATATATATATATATGTATGTATGTATATGTCTTGTTACCTATACAAATTTTCTAAACTACCTGCACATATATTACACAAAAAGTTGTTTCTTGACTATTACATGTAGTTTCCTTTTAAGCCGACTGTATTAAATATAGTAAAAGGTTGCAGTTCTCTTTTTTAGATAATATCAGGAGAAAATGTCTAGGGTTTTAACTACATAAACATGTTACCTATTGTAGAGTCGGTCCAATATTTAAACGAGTCTTCAAACTCTACATAACACTTGCGATCATAACTATTATTTAGAGAAATCGTCTCTAGTAGGGGTTTCCCCTCTATCCTTTTTTTTAAGGATTGAAGATAAGTCTAAACCAGTTGTTTATAGGAGCCTGGTATAAAAATTACCACAATAATAATGTGTTAGGGTAGATCCGTATCCTTTTCAACAGAATCTAGGTTTAGGTTTGTTAATGCTGCAAGTTGGAACCTGAGTACCTTTTCACGCAAGTCGATATCTTGGGTCCCGAGAATGCAAAGGTTAAAGTCCTACAAAGAAACTGAGAAATTTATTTTGTGATAAGATGGAGTTTAATGAGAGTTAAAAATTGAAGATAGAATAATTTTCTGAATGGACCTCGTCCATTAATAAAAACTATAGAATTAGTGTCAATTGGAGTTGACTTGATCTATCACTAGATTCGAGTTTGTGATTGGATATGATCCATTGATTGGAGGAAGATCATGGGTCGTAGATCTAGTGTTATTGGGAGTTCACAACTCAGACAACTAAAGACAAGAGTTATGGAAACTGACGAAATATGAGTTCGCGATTCGATCTGAGCCATGGATCAAGGAGAGATCTGGACTGTCATTTGTCCAGTGAGAATTTTGGGATATCAGGGATCGGGAGTAGAGAAGTGGGCGACCACCCAACTTCACGAAATGGGAAGTCTCGATACACAAAGGGTAGATATAAACCATTAGATTTAGAGGAGTGTGAGCCTTCAGATTTGGGGTGCCTCAAAATATCGTCATTTCAGAAATCGAGAATGTGGAGGAAGTGTTGACTTGGAAGTCACAAGTCACAAAATCCCGATTTTCAAAAGGAGAGTTTGGACCGTTGGATCTAGAGAGGACATGTGTCAATGGGTCAGGTGATCCAAAAGGAGGTGGAGGTTGAAGTTTTAAAACAGTTGAAGCCCGGAGGGTCGAAGAGATGAGAACTATCGATATGTGAGGGGACACTTTTCTCTAGGTCGTGAGTTTCAGAGAAAGTTACACTCGGGTTTCAGTTTGAGAACTGAAACAGCCAAATCCTGAAGAGCTGAAGCACCAGGAATTTGAAGAGCCAAAGCGCCGAAGACCTGAAGAGATTTTGGACCATGAGATCCAGAATGAGGCATGTGGCGAAAGATCGTTGATTCTGGGAGAAGGCACTACGGGGAAACTCAAAGGAGAAGTTTGAGACTCGAGATTGTCGAAGCCTAAATAGATGGAGAAAATGTTAGCCATTGATTCTAGTTGGACAACTATCACCAGATCATGGAATCTAGAAGGATTCACTCCGAAGACTCATGGTTGTTGAGACTTGAAATCTCCAAAGGCTGGAGTCCCAGAATCAACGGGAGTCGTAGATGCAAAGGAGGAAACATTGCGTTAGATATATAACTCCGAGAGATACCCAGTCAGTAGAGACGAGACTTTGAGATTTGAGATATCAGAATTCCAGAGAGCTGGAGCAGATCTTAACCATCAAATCACCCGAAGATATTCTGCACCATCAGATCCAGAGAGGTGACGTGGCAGAAATCTGTGGACTACGGGAAAAGACCCAAAGTAATCCTAGGTCGTCTGATTTAAGAGGAAACATGACAGGATTCCTCATATTTAAGGAGAAGGAAAGGGACTTGATATTTGAGATCCTCGAATGCCAGATCTGTGGAGGATATCCTAGCCTTGGATTCAAGGGGATAGGTGGCAATAGATATTCCACTATGGAAAATTGTCACGCAGAGGAGAGTGGAGTTGAGAGTTGAAACTCCCGGAGGCCAGAAATGTGGATTCAACTATACCTGTTGATCCAGATGGGGATTTATGAGTCGACAGGTCATGGAAATCTAGGGAGACACATGGAAAGAGGAAAGAAGGGAAGAATATATTTTGATAGAAGTCGTTGATCAGAAGCAGTGTTGAGAGGCAGGAGATCGATGGACGAGGAGGATTGCAGAGCCGAAACTTGAGTGAAGGATAATTTTCCTTCAGTGGGTGGAAATTTCAACCACTGTTTTGGTAACCGAGTATGTGTCAGGTAGAGGGGATTGCGGGGTGAAAAGCGGGTTGGTTTGAAACCACTCTTTCTCGTGCCCGCAATCGTGCATTAGAACAAGGGAACAACCCAAGGACATATGAAGGAAGGGGTTAGTGAATAAGATCTAGTGCCCGTAAATTGAGAAGCGCCCATAAACAGAGAAGCATCTAGAGCATGGAGAGACAGAAAGTGTGGGTATCTCAAGGCCTGCACATAGGATTTAAGAAAGCGATATGCACCAGTATTATTTAAGCAACTAGTATAAATCCACCCCTATTTTTAATTTTTTGATAGATGCATTGAACAATATTTTAGGTATGCAATCTATTATTTAAACTCAACTTCATTTAGATGTGTATGATATGGGTACTATCTATGCTTAAAATTTTATGTAATTCGAGTGGGGTTCTTCATCTATAAATCTAACATTAATACATATACATACATACATACATACATACATATATATATATATATATATCTGTGTGTGTGTGTGTGTGTGTGGAAAGGATCATAATTTTAGTGGTTCTTTACTAACTTCTATTATTATTTTAGATATGTTTATAATATGAGAGGATGGGGTATAGCGAAGTTACTCTTGACCCTTTAAGTATATGATTACTGTGCAATAGGAAATAACTCAGAGATAAAAATTGTTATAGTGGTAGTTAGTTGTGTCAATAACTGGAAAACATAAACCTTGAAAACGTTAATAGTGATGAAAACCACCTACTTATAAATAAGAGTAGGTATTTCGAGATAACTTGTTGGATGAGAAAGAAATTTAATGTCCCTAAGAAAAACTTTTTTTTTCAGGAAATTTGGGGAACATTACAAACCAGGTCGTAGTGAGTCTCCATGGAGGAAAGACTAATGAAAACAAGGCAAGTGATTAATTTGTTGGGTGTAATGGTTCCTCTAACCCTTCGTTCAGATTGTAATTTTGACATAGTACGCCCCCCCTCTGACTACCATGTGAAACTAGTGAAATGGAGGGCCTATATTGTGTAACTTACTGGAATTTCATTAGCCCAAATTACTTGGGTAGGTAATCATTTTTAATTGTCTTCCATCACTCTCAATGTGATAAAGAGCCAGTGTCAGGTCATAAATTTTGAAGTGCAAGTCTGACTTGTCAGCCACTATGTCATAACGATCCATCATATCAATTACCTTACTGGTTAGCGGGAATAAAGTTTGTTTAGGGAGGGCGTTATATATGTCGGGAAAGAATAGTAACTAAGTGTAGCTATCTTTATCAAGTGGTCCCATGATTTGCGACCTGAAAGGGGCCTTTTTAGATCTAGTATTGACAATGGTCAGGTTTAGAATTGTATAAATTTCATGGGAGGAACGTGTTCTATACAAATATGATCAGTATGACACCATCCATCATGATGGCTAGGCTATTTTTCTCCTAGCTTAGAAATAAATTTCAATATGGATCAATCCTTATACACCATAACATAAAATGATATGGGACATGCACTATGGAATATCTTAAATTTTATAGGTTATGATTATGGTTTTATTATAGTTTTAGGAATACAACTATTATGGATAAAATCGTCTTGGTACCACATGAATAAGGTAAGAATGTTAAGAAGGGATTCCATTATAGTGCGAGTAATAACTTCCTCTCATTGGTTTTAGTTTATATATTTTTTTTAACTTGAAACTAAGAGTTTTGTCAAGTAATGAATGATTGAAAACAATCATGTAGTGAATGATTGGAAACATTGGAAAGACTTATAATGCAATTGAAAACAAGACTCATAGTTGTTTCCCCTCTATAAAAAAGAAATTGTATCTTATTTTGGGGTGCATTACATATGGTATCAGATTTGTTGGTTACAACACTTAAGCCTAAGGGAAACACCATAAATATAATTTTCTACAGGAAAAATTTAACAAATAATATTTTCTGTTAGAAACAAAAAAAATTGTATTTTGTAAAAATGTCAGCACAGAATGGAGAAGGAGACAAACCTAATAGAAACCATAATAAATAGCCCCCTAGTTCTTGAGAAACCCATTGTGAGGAAGTTTAGCCAACCAAGTATTGGAAACGATGAGGAATCCTATTGTGGAATTGCAGTTGTTTAAATATGATAATGAAAAGTTGAAGAAATCTCAAGAAGATCAGCTAGAAATAAATGAATTGTTGTTACGAAAAATGGTAACAAAGAAGAGACCAATAAATAATGAAATGGAAAAGGGGGTTAGTAAAAAGTACTCAAACAATTCTAGTCACAAAACAAAAGGAGAAGACAACTCTTCTAAGGACACACACATGACAAAAAACAAGGCATCTATAGTAAATAAGAGAAAAAAATTGGATCACCTGGAAGGTGAATTCAAAAAGATAAAACCCTCCACCTTTTATGGGGAATCAAAGACTCGTGAGGAAGTTGAAGCTTGGTTGCTAGACATAAAGAAATACTTTCATAATTATAATTACTCTAGTAATATGAAGGCTACAATGGCCATTTATAAATTAAAAGGAAAAGCTAGTATCTGGTGGAAAGATCTGAAACTAGCAAATGGATTGAAAGAAAAATGGATGGAATGGTCATAATTCAAAAAACATTTCAAGAAAAAATACCTATCAAAAAGTTACTATGAAATAAAGACTAATAAATGTTACGAATTGTGACTAGGAAAAATTGCTATGGATGATCTGATTAATAAATTTCTAGATCTCTTAAGGTTTGTGCCCTATATCAGAGAAGATAAGGTAAAATTTCCAAGGTTCTTGAGTTGTCTACCACAGTATTATAAAGACAGAACTGAATTTGATCATCCTAAGTCTTTAAATGAGGTATTTAGGAAGGCCCAAATGTGTTATGAACAATATAAATAGAGATCGGAAACTCGTAAGGTTTGGAAAGATAAGAAGCAGGATAAATTGAATAAGTGCAAGAAAGGTTTCCAACTGGCCCCTTTCTGTAACATGACTAAAGGATTTCAAAGGAGGGACCATCTCTCTAACACACAACATACTCAAGGGGGAAATAAACCAGTCAATTTGGGATTCAAGAAGCTAGGAGACAATACCATAGAACCATTGAAATGTTGGGATTGTTGAGAACCCCACCTATGGAAAAATTGTCCACGCTTAAACCCATCAACAAGGACTTGAGTCCACAATCTTCACAAGGATTCAATGATTGGATATATTGGCAGAAGCATGCATACGATCAATGCAAATTTGTATGGGAGACAAGAAGATCATCAATCCACCATTATGAAAATTGAAGGTAAAATTTATAACAACAATGTCTCTATACTAATTTCCCAGGAGATATTATAAGTTATATTTCTCCAACCTTAGTTGAATCGAACAAGTTAAAGAAGGTAAAACATGTTAAATCTTGGTTACTACAACTAGCAATAGGAACAAAAAGAAAGGTAATAGAATTTGTTTATGATTGTGAACTCGGTATAAGTGGTCATAATACAAAGTTAAATCTGAATAAATTACCTTTAGGGTCGTATGACATAATTATCAACATGGATAGGTTAGAAATGATTAAAGTGATACTGAACTATTATGAAAAAAACATTGTATACAAGGATGAAAATAATACATCAAGAAAAATACAGGGAATGAAAAAACAATTTTTTGTTAGACAAATATCAGCAATACAATTCAAGAAATGTATTAGTAAGGGTTGCAAATTATATTCTATTCAAGTAACTAGTATTTTGGAAAAGGAAAGCAAACCAAGTTTGGAAGACTTTGCAATCCTTTAGGGGTTTAAATATGTATTCGTGGAAGAGATACTGGAAATATGCCCAAGGAGAGAGATATATTTCTCTATCGATCTACTACATGGCTCTGCCGCGGTATCAAAGGCCCATTATAGAATGAGTGTTCCTAAATTAACATAACGGGAAATTTAGTTACAGGAACTATTAGATAAAGAATACATCGGACCAAGTGTTTCACCTTGGCGAGGACCAATTTTGTTTGTTAAAAAGTAATATGGAATGCTAATATTATGTATTTATTATCATCGGCTGAATAAAATGACGATTAAAAATAAATACCCTTTACCTAGAATCAACAATCTCTTTGACCAGGTTGGAGGAGAAAAAATATTCTTTAAGCTAGACTTGAGATCTGGTTATCACCAAGTCAGGATAAGGGATGAAGACGTAAATAAAACAACATGCAGAACACTTTACAGACAATATTAATTTGTAGTGATTTTGTTTGGACTAACTAATGCACCAACAACTTTTATGTTCTTGATGAATAGTACATTAAACCAGTATTTAGATAAATTTGTGTTGATTTTTATCGATGATAAACTAATCTATTCAAAAAATGAAAAAGAAAATGCATGTTATTTTAAAATAGTATTACAGACTCTAAGAGAACATAAGTTGTATGCTAAGTTTGATAAATGCGATTTCTATTAGAGAAAGATACAATATTTAGGGCATGTAATATCAGAAGACGACATTGCAGTAGACCCTAAAAATAATAGAGCCATTATGGAATGGCCTATTCCTAAAGACATATCATACATAAGGTCATTCATGGGTATTATCGTCTATTAATGGAGTTTTATCGAAGGGTTTTCAAAAATCACCTATCCGATTACATCAGTATAGAAAAAGGGAATAAAATTTAATTGGTCTCAAAAATGCCAAGACAATTTTGATAAATTAAAAGAACTGTTAACTACAACACTAATCCTTAAAGTGGAAGACCCAGATAAATACTTTATATTTTGTGTGGATGCAAGTAAATAAGTATTAGGAGGATTGCTAACACAAGATTGACACATCATTTGTTACGAATCATGCAAATTAAAGGAACATGAACAAAACTTTGTAACTCACAATCTAGAGTTAGTAGTTGTAATTCATGCATTGAAAATGTGGTGGAATTATTTAATGGGAAGAAAAATTCTATTACTGACAGATAACATTTGTGTAATAAACTTGTTCATCCAACAGGATCTCAATGAAAGATAGGTGATATGGTTGGCCTTCTTAAGTGAGTTTGATTTTGAAGTACGACACATCAAGGGAAAAGAAAATAAATGTGAAAATGCACTAAGTCGAAGGACTAATGAGCTATAAGAATTAATTATCAACAAATTTGAATATAATATTGAGGATAGGATTAAATCTGCAAACAAAAATGATGAAAATTACATTAAAACAATAGAACAATTACAAAGAAATGTGGAAAATCTACACAATACAGATCTTAGTGTTGATAAAAGCGGGTTTTTAAGGTTCAAAAATAGGTTATATGTACGTAAATCTACTGGGTTGAATATGATAATTCTTAATGAGCTACAAAAAATACCATATGGTCATCCACGATACTAGAAAATGCTAACAGCCTTAAGAAAACAATTTTATTGGCCTAACATGAAAAATGAAATAGTTGAATACTTATCTAAATGTTTAGATTGTCAATAGGTAAAGGATGAGCATCAACATCCAGAAGGTCTGTTACAACCTCTTCCTATACCCGAATGGAAGTGGGAAATTATTTCAATGGACTTCATCACAGGTTTTCCTAAGACTCAAAGACAAAACAACTTAGTTATTGTCGTAATTGATAAGATAGGTAAGTCTACACATTTTATACCTCTGATATCTACTTACAAAGCGATTAATATCACTGAAATTTTTATGAAAGAAATATTTAGGCTTCATGGGGTTCCTAATATGGTGATTTCAGATAGAGATGTCAAATTTACATCCAATTTTTGGAAAGAATTGCTTGTAGGTTTAGATACTAATTTGAATTTCAACACACATTATGATCCACAAATAGATGGGAAAATAGAACAAACAAATCAAATTAGAAAATACATGTTGAAAATGTATTTAAGGACAAAACCAACTAAGTGGGAAGAGTATGTACATTTAGTCGAGCTCGCATAAAAAAATGGGTATCAAGCATCAACTAAGATGAGTCCCTTCCAATTCTTATATGGAATGAAATTTACAACCCTGATCAGTTGGGATAATTTGGTTGAAAGGATTATGGTTGGACCAAAAATGCTCCAAGAAATGGAAAGGTTGGTTAAAAGGTTACAAAAGAACTTGAAATAAGTACAAGATCGAAAGAAAATCTATGCAGATCTAAAAAGGAGACATCATGAATTCAAAATTGGAGAGAATGTATATCTCAAATTCAAAGAGAGGAGAAGAACCCTAAAACTAGGAATTTGTTCCAAGTTGGAACCAAGATTTTGTGTTCATTTTGAGATTTTAACTCGAATCAGACAAGTGGCGAATCAACTAGAACTCCCTGCAAATTTAAAATTTCATAATTTTTTTCATGTTTCACTGTTAAAAAAAAATATTCACGATCCTACTCACATCATTGATTGGAACATGGTGCAGGTGGAACCATAAGGTGAGTTCCAAGAAGAACCTCTATGCATTCTGGACAGGAAAGAAGCAATACTTTGGAACATATCAATCACCCATGTAAAAGTGCAATGGAATTAGTTTAGCCCTGAGGAGTCTACTTCATAATTGGAAGAAGAAATGTAGAAATCTTATCCAATTATGTTCCAAGAGACGATTTGAACACCGAGGAAAATGTTATACTTAATAAGGAGAGGATGTGATATCCTCAAATTATTTAAAAATAAATTATTTTAAAGTTGTTATTCTAAAATTAAATTTCCATTTTTAGAAATTCAAATTTTAGATTTTTGTAGTATGTAATTATTGTTTTATGACTGTTGGACAAACATTTGACTTTCCAATTATCCTCTTTTCAGGGGCACATGTATGAGACAATTTTTTTTAATAAATTTAATGTTGGAGAACAAATGGAACATCGAGTTTAAAAATAGCTGACTATGATTCCATGAGTGGGGGATAGTGTTGAGTTAACTCAGAGATGATTTTTACAAGTGTCAGAAGTTAAGTTTTGTCACTAGAAGCCCCTAGAAACCAGAGATTTGTAAAGCTATGAATTTCTCAAGGGGGTGTAAATAATGGAAAGTCCTAGGTATGAGATATATACAACATATGTGGGAAGCAGGAAGTTTCTTAATATGTTGGAGAAAATAATTTGTTTTTCTATTATGAGCACATATGGTGTGAGGAAAACAATTTTATGAACTATTCAGTGAGACAATGGATAAAGAGTGATTCTCAGTTTTCTCTTACAGAGTCATGGTCAGGCTAGGCGGTGATTAGGACAAGTAAACATGGTTCTTCTATATCTATGATCAGGTGGAAGGTGGTTGTTCCATTTGTTTTCCCAACATCATTATTCATATTTGTATTTTAATTGTTCCTTTCATTTTTATTAAGTGTTATAATGGACGGTATTATATATGTAGGTAATGATCTATATAGGTGTGCCTCATGGCCATACTATATTTATTAAAATTCCTAATGTTTAAAATACATGTTAATGTTTTTGGTGAGATTTGATTTGTAATAGTTACAATATCGATATGTAAGCTACATAATGGATCTACATAGGCAAATGTGTAGGTAATAAAACTATGTAGTCAATGTATGGAGATTTTGCACACAAAAACTAACTACTAAAAAAGAGAAACAAGTGAACCAAAGAAATTAGATTGTATTAGAACAATAATAAGTAAATTGATTGGCTTTACTTTTGCCTATATTTATCTCTCAAACTAAAGTAGCAAAGAAAACTCTACGATCATACTTGAGTATAAAAATAGATGAACACAAATTCCCATATATATTTACACATATATTAAAGAAATGGCTATTTGATACAATATATCTCGGAGATTAGCATGCAATTTTTTTTTATATGAAGTGATAGGTCGTTGAAGTATACATGCCCATTAATCTCTATTAACCTTTCTTTTAAATAGAATTTAAATAATATACATCAGCCATCTATGACAGAATAAGAAAGTGTAAATTTTTCATTACTCTGAGGAAGGCAATCTCATCAAGAGAGCATTTTGTAGTGGAATCCAAAGTACCTTTTCCAAAAAGGGTGTTCTCCCTTCATGAAATTGAAACATCCAAAATTAACCTGCAAAAGGAAACTAGTATAGGACTACTATACCATATTAATATAATCAAAGGAGTAATATAAAGCAAGAAGAGAACAGGGAATGTACTTATCTTGGGACTAGCCATCCCTTTGATCCGTGCGAAGTGATGTCCGTGACTTGAGAGGAGGAGTGGGTGCACTGTAGGATGATAGGTTCCCTCACAAGAAAAGGGACCCATCATCAAAACACATATCCATAAACATAAACGAAATAAAAATTATAGATAGTAATGGCAAAGCTTAGTTACAGTGAAGCCCGATACGGAGATAAAAACAATATGATGAGTAATTGCAAAGATTTGTTACAGTGAAGCAATTACCAATTCTAATATAGGGTTAAAAATTACAGAGGAATATTTACCAGTGCTAGTACAAAGATTTATTATCGAAATAATCATGAATAATGGTTACAATGAACAAACAATGAAAACCAATTATAAATTCTAACTACACATATAGCAACAAACCCTTTAAAGGAGATATATCTACAAGTATTTCCTCACAGTACACACACAAATTTCAAAATTAGTGAAATCGAAATATCAAGTGGAGGAATTACAAAGACAACAACAAACCATTGAAGGAGATATATCTACAACATTTCCTCATCGAAATCAGAGAGACCTCTTAGTTAGGGAAACAAAAAAAACCTAAGAGTAACTACAGAGAATAGTGATAGCATTTAATGAAATCATTGTATCAACAAATGTACATCACATAGAGTAGACCGTTATCGAATATAAAGCAGTTATGCAAAACCATCAAGGATTATGGTTGTTAGGCGGAAATATTGTCGTTTAATTTTGTTGTAGTATTTTCCCAACCATTTAATTTTTCAATCTAAGGTTCATAGGCTTACGAAGAACACACACTATATATGCAGGACTGAAGTAGAAGTAATCTAATCTAAATTGTTGAAATGAAACTAATCTAGGAAAGCAGGAAATTGCATAAAGGAAAAGCAATACAACATGTGAAGAGTTAACGACAAATAATAGATGTGAGCTCACACAATAAATCTATCTTGAATTACATAACAATAATCAAATGAAAATCATGAAAGCATAACAATGAAAGAATATGAATCAAAGCTAATAATCCCTTTTTCTTTCGAATCTTAATGACTACTCTAATTCTAATTACATCCTAACTGAATTCTCATGAAGAGAGAGCACTCTCTTTTATACATGAGAGCCTTGAAGATAAGATAACCATCTCATTATTACAAATCCACTATTCTCTCAACCTACCCATTATTACAAAATATAATCCCTTTAAATCCTCACACATATCTCTCATATATCTTAGATAAGATATTCCAACCAAATCTCCATGATATTCTCCTTGGAATGGGCTTGAATTCTCTTCTCAAATATTTAAATGGTGGAGGAAGTATTTGAGAAGTCATTTGAATTAATCCTTCACATATTCCTACACATTACAAATCTCACACATATTTGAGATATATATGAAAACATGTTGATTTTCTAACATTTAATCACAAATTCCTTTTAAATACTAAAATGAATAAAGTGGAGAACAATAAGGTGAAACCCAAGTATATTTATGGAAATGATATCATGAAAGGTTAATGGGGCGATGAAATGTGAAGAAGGATGACGGGAAAGGTGGATGATAATAGGACATTTCTGAGCCCCAACATACCCCCCAAATTAACTTGTTGCATGTCCTCATGCAACCATGCATGGATCTTCTCAATAAATTTTGGCATCTAAATGTTGGCTTTGAGTGATGGTAATGAATGTTTCCAGGATGGGTTTTACATAAGTAACAACTGACATTTTTCATATGGTTGGTTCTTGTGTGAAAACCATGAATATAAAGAATGTTGGTTCTTGTGTGAAAACCATGAATATAAAGAATGTTGGTTCTTGTGTTAACAACCTTCATTTCGTTATTTGTTCTCTTGTTGTTATGATAATAATTTGCCCATATTTTTACTGGAAAATGTATGCTATCAATGTGCATAAGTAAAACATCACTTAGTATAAGAAACCACCTTTTTTTTTTTTTGGTATATGTGTGAATCATGCCAATATGTATATCGATGCTTATGAAGTAAAGTGCAACAGAGTATCATTGGAAAAGAAATGTTCATAACTGGTAAATGAGACGAAAAAATGGAATAATGGTCGTGGAAAAATGGAGTGATGATAGTGAATAATGTCCCCTACCCCCCAACTGAACTTGTTGCATGTCCTCATGTAACGTGGCATAAGTCGTAAAAGTGAAAGAGGAAAGGGAACTGAAAGAGGGAGTTTTCCAAATTATTCATTGCTAGCAGTTTGAGGAATTACATGATTAAAGTGTAGAAAATAACATACCTCCACTTACCCAAAATGTTGATGAACTATGCAATAGGAATATGGTTGATGTGGCTGCTAGATCATGGAAGATGTCACTGTTGTAAGATCATATGGAAAGTGAATGTTGTTGTAGTTGTGACTGTTGTCTATTGGATCATAGAATGTGAAGTGGAATGATCTGAACTGCTGCTGAATGCACCATGGAAAAGAGAAAGTATGAAAGTGGAATTGTAGTACTCTTAGAGAGTGGTAATCATGCTCCTGTAACTGCTGATAGAGTCATGAAAAGTGTATAGTCTTCACCCACTGCAAAACCTGATGGTACAATTCTAATCATGCGAATGAATGTGTCAATGTCGAGCATGAAAAGAAGTCATTGGATTACCGACCAATGATGAATGTTGTTAACCAATGCGAGGCAACTCACCATTGATGTCAATGAGTGCCAAGGTACCTGAGTACATCTGGCGAAGTGTGAATAGATGTGTTGATGTCGAGCCACTTGCAAGATCCGACGATCAAGGGAAATTGTGTTGGAATTATTAATACAACTGAGAGGGGGGGGGTGAATCAGTTGTATATGAGCTTAAACAATATTAACAATTTTAAACTATTATTAATATTTATTCATGTGGTCATCAACAATATAAAACATATGAACAGTAAAGGTAAAGAACAACAGTCACACATAAATTATGCACAGAGACAAATTTTTCATGAGGAAACCCATAAAGGGAAAAAACCTCTTCTTCTTTGAAATGATAGGCAGTCTTTTAAGTTCTGTACATCATCTATAATTGAGCACCAACTCAATGTGAGGCTGCAAACTCTGATTTACAAGATGCAACTTGTTTGAGAGCACCAACTCTCTGGTTTTTCTAGCACCCACTAGAAGGAAGCACCAACTCCCTGAATATTCCAACACCAACTAGATGGAAGCACCAACTTCCTGAAAGTTACAGCACCAACTGAATGGAAGCACCAACTTCCAGTTACACAGGCTCTAACCTGTATAACAGAGAACACTTGTTCTCCCTAGCACCACCCTGCAACCCTGGTTTCTCTGGCTACAACTAGATGGAAGCTACAACTTCCTGTGTTCAAGCTCCCACTTGAACCTCTGAGGACAACAGTCCTCCCGAGCACCTCCCTTCCACCCTGGTTTATAAATGACTAAATAAACATTCAAGTTTACAGATAAATCAGTTCTTACCAGTC
>ML778269.1:1034798-1091789 GCA_009831015.1 Picea engelmannii | reverse complement strand
AAGTATTCGAGAAGTCATTTGAATTAATCCTTCACATATTCCTACACATTACAAAGCTCACACATATTTGAGATATATATGAAAACATGTTGATTTTCTAACATTTAATCACAAATTCCTTTTAAATACTAAAATGAATAAAGAGGAGAACACTAAGGTGAAACCCAAGTATATTTATGGAAATGATATCATGAAAGGTTAATGGGGCGATGAAATGTGAAGAAGGATGACGGGAAAGGTGGATGAGAATAGGACATTTCTGAGCCCCAACAATGGTATAATTGTAAACACAACAAGTGTTGAGGGTTACGTGAAAGTCCTCGAAACCACAAGAATATATATATATATATATATATATATATATATATATATATATATATAACTATATCTAATGTTTGAGTATAATGGTTAAACCTTAGACTGTGGCATGCATTGGCTTGAAGGTTGGACATGCTGAAGGAACAGGCTATATAAAAACAAAAAAAACTCAATAGTAGACAATCGAGTCTTTTTACCATACTTAGAACCTCTTAGTCAATATCTCACATAGAGGTTAGTACCTTCGTTTAAACTTCAACCAAGAGCAGAAAAATTCAAAGGATTTAGTTTTGTACCAAACGACACATAGTGGCTCTCTAGCCATGGGTTTCGAGGTTCGGAGAACTCAACAAGACATAGGAAAAGTGGTGTAAATCTTAACAAATAAATAAAATATAGTATGAGAGTCTCTTCTGAATCCAAATGATTACAGATAGAAATCCTTACTGGTTACGAAGCATTCAATTTCCATAGCAATATTATTGTATCTATTTTACTCCCAAGTAGGCTCTACAGAGTAACCAGGTCATAGGGAGTCGTTCCATGGAGGAAATCCTAATGAAATCAAGGTAAGAGGTCGAATGTGTTGGGATTAATGGTGCTTAGAACCCTTCGTTCAGAGTGTAATGGTGACAGAGTACACCCCCCTGACTTCTATGTGAAACCAGTGAAGTAGAGGGCATGTCTTGGGTAACTTCCTCGAATGTCATAAACTAGAGTACTTGGGTAGGTAATTGTTTTTAATTTTCTTCATCCCTCTCAATGTGAGAAAGAACTAGTGTCAGGTTGTAAATTCTAAAGTGCAAGTATGACTTTTCACCCACTATGTCATAACCATCCACCATATCAATTACCTTACTGGTTAGCGGGACTAAGCTCTAGTTAGGACGGGTGTCATATATGTTGGGAAAGAATAGTAACTAAGTGTAACTACCTTTATCAAGTGGTCCCATGATTCATGACCTAAAAGGAACCTTAATAGATCTAGAATTTACAATGTCCAGGTTTAGACCTGTATAAACTTCATGGGAGGAATCTGTTCTATACATATATGATTAGTATGACACCACCCATCGTGATTGCTAGGTTATATTTTTCCTATCTCAACAATTAATTTCACTATGGATCAATCCTTATACACCAGACCATAAAATGATATGGGACATGCACTATGGAAGAGCTTCAATGTTATATGTTATGAGTAGGGTTTTCTTATAGTTTTAGGAATAAAACTATTATGGAGAAAATCATCATGGTACCACAAGAATAAGGTAATAATGTTAAGAAAGGGTGTCATTATAGTGCGAGTAGTAAATTCCTCTCTTTGGTTTAAGTTTAAATAAAGTTTTTAAGTTGAAACAAAGATTTGTGCCAAGTAATGAATGATTGAAAACATTCAAGTAATGAATGATCGAAAATAGTCAAGCAGTGAATGATTGGAAACATTGGACATACTTATAACATAGTTGAAAACAAGAATGATAGTCATTTCTCCTCTATAAAAAAAAATTGCATCTAGTTTTGGGGTACATTAGAGTTAACATGTGAATTAGGCTTTGCTCCTTGAGGATAAACACCCATTTTAACAAGTTGACTCCATGTAGGGTTGAGGATTCCTGGTAATGGTTGCCTAGGATTAATACTTGGGAAAACAGGGTTAGGGGGTCCAACTTGGGTAGCTGCAGGAAACTTTTCCTAGGATTGAGACTTGGGAAAACAGGGCTAGAGGGACCTGCATGATGGGTTCCTCCTCTTGAACAGACTTACAAGGTAGATTTTCCAGGAGGTTGTTGATTTGTAAGATTTCAATATGGTCTTGTAACGTGTGATCCAATAAAAGGTTGACCCATAATAATGTTTTGTCCTCTAGCTAAATTTCCCCCCCTAGCTGGAATTTGTGTCCCAACAGAAATCTAAAATCCAGAAGGATGTTCACCACTTTTTCCTCCAGGAGGGTTCTATATTCCTAGAGAAATATGGGTAGGATTAGGAACTCATAGACTAATATCATTATATCTGGGAGGAAGTGATTGACATCTCTAGGAAGAAGCAATGTTCCAATGAGGTTCTGAGATTTCAAAGAGCTACTAGCTCGAAAAGGTATAGTTTTTGCAATTTTCATGGCACTATTCAATTAATTAGGATAGATGGGACCTATCCCACTTGATACCTCACTTGGGATAACAATAGTATTACCTATTTTTCCACTAGATGACCAAGGAAAAGGTTTGTGACGTGGTGGTTGTATTAGTAACAACATGTGTAAGTGGTTTATTAAAAGATGGTTTACTCATACCCAACCAATCAAAAATATCACGATCCAAGGGAGTTCACAATAAAGAAAGAACTGTAGTTCTACTTGGATCTGATATGCCATAGGTTTGAATATGGGTAGTGAATCCTTCACTTTGTCTAGGTTATCTTGATTCCATACTTTCTTCTTCAAGAGACCTTGATGATAATCTAGAATAATCTTCAGTTACAATTTCTCCTAAATAATTTACTCGGACTAAAAGTGGACCAAAGGGATTAGTTAATGTTGGTTTTGTATGAGGGATAAAATATTCTTGATTACTTGTGATAACTCCTTCAGAGTGTTCAATCAAAGGAGTAGCGTCACTCTGATTGTCAAAACAATTTCCTTCGTCAACAATATCTCCATGGGAAGTATCTTCTGGTGAATGGGGAGGTATTGGTTGATAATATTCAGGAGGCAATACTTTAATCCTACGCGAGTGATGAATATTTTTTTCAACCATAGTATAAAGGGTAGAAAAGTGAAATCCCACTACAAAAAACAAAAATCATGAAGCTAACAAACTAGGAAGCAAACCATGCAAACAAAATGTTTCACAGTGAACGAACTAGTTTGTGATGAAATCTAAGGCTGTGAGAGAAATGTAAATATGTCTGGGGTAGAGTGAGTTGACCATTTACGTTGGAGACCTTCTTAACGTAATTACATCTTGGTGCAAGATCCTTTATGGAAGAACCATGGATTACCCTCCAAGGAGATCGAGTGAGTTAGACCAACGTCTAACCCAGGTACAACAAAGACTTTCCCCTCCACTATCACCTTGTGTAGGAGCCCTAAATATTATGGCCTCTAAATTTACCACTTACAACACCCAAGCCTGGGGAGATAGTCAACAATTGGCTATATATGCAAGGGCAGGGTTGAAAGAAAAAATACCTTTAAGAGGTGCCTCAGAACGAGGTAAGACCTCGCAATTGATCTCCAAGGGTCTAAAAAAACCATTTTTAATACATGAAGACCACTCCATCAATACCAACAAAGCAAGGTTAGTTACTCCATTGATCCCAATGTGACCTCATGATTTACCCTTGTGTGAGAAGGGATGCCCAAGAAAAATATGTGGCAATTGGATTTATCTCCCTAACACAAGATCCAATGTATTTTTGACAACTTTGGAGAGTTTTACTCACCACATATTACAAATCCCTACACCTAATATAATGTTGTTGCGCTACCAGATAAAACATATCAAATGAATTTTATTAGCACATAATTTTAAGTGCTATTGTTTTACTCAAAAGGATGCGAAAGTGAAACAAATGATGTTTGAACTTGACTCAAGATATCTTGCAAAAAGATATGAAATTCAATTTTCATTCAATGAATCCTAATTACATGAGAGAGAGAAGGTACTTTTCTTTCGAAATGCAAAACTCAAAATGAAATTGTTTTAAAAAAATATCCCAATATTTTCAAAAAATAATCAATGACTTGATGATTCTAATTCAGCCTTAAACTCTAAATGTATAATCTTTTTCCTCTTGATTTAAAAATGAAAATGAATGTAATCCTTCTTAAAGTCTTTATTTTTCAATGAATATGAAAGTTTGCAAAGAAAGAAACAATATATTCTTCAAGGAAAAAAATTCATCCACAACTCAATACACAACAAAAAGATACAACAAAAACTTCCACAATGATGCTTTCAAAACTACAAATATATTCCAAATGCAAAGAAAAAGATAGAAGATCTGAATTCTTTCAAAACAAAAGCCTCAACAAAAAATATAACATAAAATCATAAAACAAAACACTTTGACAAAACCAATTCAGAGCGAGTTGAGAGTCACTCAAAGACCAGGCTAAGAAAGTATACCTCTTTCACATATAGGAGAACAACTACCAAAGACAAAGCCAAGAAATTATGAATAAATTAAAAAAATCATCAAAAAGGACTGCAAGACTTCTAACAAGACTATAAAGCAATCCTAAGATTCACAGCAAAGGTCGGATCTGAGACCTAGGCAGGAAAAATTCAATAAAAACTTGATTTTCTAAAAAGTATCGTAGGCTATTGTGGCACACAGAGCGACAATCTAGAGTGTCACAGGGATCAAGCTATGCCCAGTGAGATAGTGTCACACTAGTTATCAAAGGGAGGTTGTGAAAATCAATAAAAGATTGGAAAAATAAAAAAACTAAAGAAGAATTCGAGTGAATTTCAAGTTTGACTAATTACACAGTGTGAGGTAAAGATTCCAAGATATAAAGTAATGCAAGGTAGCAAGACCAAGAGAAAAAATCTGAAGGAAATGTCCCCAGTGGAGTCACCAGTTTTGTTATTAGATAAATAACTTTGTGCAGACATAGAATGATATCCCAAGACTCATGTAATAACCCCAGAAATATTAGAATATTAAATTCTAAATGTACTTGGGAATAAATTTCTGTTTTTGGAAAATTTGGATTTGGAAAATATTTTCCATTTATGGAAAATTCAAATTTTGAATTTTATTATTGTTGGGAAAATATTTTACTTGCCCAACTAACTTATTTTATTTTGACACATGTAAAATACAAACATTTTATAAATTAAATGTTGGAAGACAAATGGAACAACCAGGTTAAAAATAATTGACCATGACTCCATGAGTGGGGAACATATTTGAGTTACCTCAAGGATGAATTTTACAAGTGGAAAATGTGGGATTTGACCACTAGCAGCCCCTAAAAATTAGGGATTTGTAAATATGTGAATTTCCCAAGGAGGGAAGGAAATACCTAGGCACAAGATGCATATAAAAACAACATATGGAGGAGGCATGATGTTGTTTAGTATGTTGGGGAAAGGAAATCTATATTTTTCTGTTATGAGCACTGTGAGTGTTAGAAAAAGGAATTTCTGAGTTGTGGATGGTGACTGTAGCTAAAGAGGATCATTTCAGTTTTCCCTTATGGACTCATGGTCAGAATAGGGGGTGAACAAGGCAAGTGAACTTGGTTGTTCTATTCTATGGTTGGGTGGAATGTGGTTGTTCGATTTGTATCCCAGCATCAGGTTTTCAGATATGTACCTTGACTTTCATTCCTTGTCAATATTACGTTTGATTATTAATTGTTAGGATTGTGATGTGTTATGTGTCTCTATGTTCACCTTGCAGGAATAGCAAAACTATTGTATGTTCCTAGTAATCATTAAGTAGGGTTATATATATAAATAACTATATATACAGATATATGTATTCATACATAAAGAAATCATAGAACTGTTGTATGTTCCTATTGGTCATTAAATGTGGTTATATATATATAAATGATTGTATATACATATATATGTGTCCATGCATAAAGGAAAAATAAAACTGTTGTTATGTTCCTATTGCCCATTGATTTAAAATGTTGAATTTATATTTAGATTGGTATAACACCGCAGTGAATAGATAGAAAGAATAACAGATCGAATACAACCTTCATTAATAAGGAAAACATAGTGGTGAGCTTAAAGTATCTTACAAAATCAACCCTTGTATTCAATCGAGCATTGTTCAAAATATTACAGTATCATATACCAAAGACTCCACAGTAACTTGTAATGTACACAAAATTCTAAGAAGTACATAGAGAATCTTGTAATCAAAGTAAGGTACACCTAGATTGAAACTTGAATACCTTTCGAACAAGAGTTTTCCTCGATCTTCTTTCCTCGATTGTATAAACCTGCAGAAGGAGAAAAACGAGGGTTTAGTAATCTATGTTATCATTTTCATTCTATGGAAATTAAGTATAAAGAATAAGTTAAAACAATACTTAGCTTGAGTTTGGCGAAGAACCATATTGCCACTTGTGCTTTTGTGACAATCTATCCATGACCCAAAAGGGGGAGGAGTGGACCCAAAATGTAAAATTTTAGACCCCACCAAGTTTCAAGTCTCTCTTTTTTTCAGCCAATGTTTAATGCCCAAATCCATTTTTATGACAACCAATTAAACTCAACATAAAATAATATTTTCATAACTGAAACATAAGGATTCTAAACATTGTTTAATGTAGAAATAAAAACTCATTAGCAACACATAATTCAAAAAATTATAACACAGTGATTTCTGGTCTAACATCGACCCTGGAAAAACCCACCATGGGAAAACCAAGGAGAGAGGGAGTTTTTATTATTTCTGAGGTCAGAAGAAATGTATTTTACAACAGTCAATAGTTTCAAAAATTTAATATAGACTTATCTCAAAAACTATGCCAAGCTTTGTCTTAAAAAATGTTGAGCCAAACTCCTCGAAATGCAGAACAAAATTTCTTGTACAATTCCAGAGGTCGGATCCTCATTTTCTAAACCCTCTTTGACTGTACGGTCACCTCAAAAATTGTGCCAAACATCAACAAAATTTTTATGGGAAATAAATTCTTATACAACCTCCTTGGGAACTGTGCCAAAACTCAGAAAAATCACACAACAAAATACCTTGTTTTCTATGCAGCAATAAAAAATGTATAGAATGCTAAAATTCATATAGTACGACATGTTTCTTTTTTTGTACCCTACTCCTCAATTTATGTGCAATAAATGATTGTACGAACTCCTAAAAAATTTGTATAGTATGGTCCTCCTTTAATGTTGTACCTTGCCTCAATTTTTGTGTTGATTTTAAACTTGTATGGCCTTCCAAATCCATACAGTACAACCTGCAATTAATGGTTGTACTCTCTCCTCGATTTTCATACTAAAGTGTTCCTTTATGCTATCTTGGAATGTGTTCCCTAGCTCAGATAATAGCCTCCTTCTTCAAATCACCCTCTCCTCTTCTTCCACTCTCAACAATGAAAAGAAATCAACCCTAGAAAGGGTGCACCCTCTTACCCTAGTCGACCTCATGGGGGAAGATGAAGAGTCTTCTCATCCAATGGTAGAGATTAGATGAGATCAAGCATGGAAATAAAATCCCTTTATTCACCCACTTTCCCTAAGTCTCAAAAATTCACATTTTAATTTGTCTCTCATAAATTAAATGACTAGGGTCCACATTAGGGACTTTCTCACCCCTTAGGCAACTAGGTGATGAGAAACACTTTCCTAGGTACTTTTTAATTATTTTTGACACTCCCTCTTACTGAGGAAAGTGCTACTCACCACTCCAAGCTTGTCCCTGAAAAATACAAACTTTCCTTCGCCCAATTCTTTGGTGAGTATGTCTGCAACTTTCTCATCTATAGATATATATTTTAGCTCCACTTCTCCTCTCTGAACATAGTCATGGATGAATTGATAAAGAATCTCAATATTCTTAGACCTGTCATGAAAAACTGGATTCTCCAAGAGTTTAGTGCAACTTTGATTATCATAGTAAATCAAGGTAGGCCTCAACTGCACAAAAAATAATCCCACTAGTAACTTGTGAAGCCAAAGGGCCTCACAACTGGCCTGACTGGAAGCCATATAGTCATCCTCTGCAGAGCTAAAAGCCACTGAATTTTTCTTCTGACTAAACCAAGACACAATTGTTGATCCCAATCCAAAACAACACCCAGAAGTACTCTTATGGTCACTGACACATCCTGCCCAATCTGAATTTGTATAGCCAACCAGATGAACTCCATCCCCTCTCTGATAGTCGAGACCATAATCTACCATACTACAAATATACCTCAGCACATGTTGTTCTTCCACCTGGTGAACTCTCCTAGGCTCCACTATGAGCTGACTAAGAGTGTTGATAGAATAACAAATATATGGCCTGGTATTGACCAAATACATCAAAGAACCGATCAAATGACGATATAAAGTGGAATCCACCAACTTTGACTTAGAATAATGAATATTATTCCAGTTGGTAATCATGGGAGTGGTCATGGGCCGACAATCCTCCATCTTAAATCTCCTCAAAATATCACACACATAATTCCCCTGTCCTAGGAAGATTTTTCTAGGCTCCTCCCAAACCTCCAATCCCCAAAAATAGTGCATCATTCCAATATCATTCATCTCAAACTTTGAATAAATGCTCTCCTTGTAGCTAGTGACGGGTCTCTCTGCCCTTGTAATGAAAATATCATCCACATATAGTAAGAGAATGAGAGGATCCTCTCCAACCATAATGAAGTATAGGTTTGGATCCACCTCACTCTTCTCAAATCCCAACTGTTGTAAATAGTTATCAATCCTCTAATACCAAGCTCTGGGATAATGTTTTAGCCCATACAATGCCTTCTTCAGTCTACACACATGAGAATCTCTCCCATGAACCTCAAATCCCAATGGCTTCTCAATATACACCTCCTCATTTATAAGACCATTCAAAAATGTGGTCTTCACATCCATCTAGTGGATCTTCCAGCCCATCTCTGCTGGAATGGAAATCACTGAACTGATGGAGGTATATCTAGCAACTGGCGCAAAGGTCTCATCATAATAAAATCCCTCAACCTATGAGAACCCCTGAGATACAAACCAAGCATTCTACTTCTCAATGCTGCCATCTATAGCATACTTGAGTTTATAGAGCCACCTGGAAGTCACCACTGACTTCCCCTCAGGTCTAGGAACAACTTCCCAAACATCATTCTTCATGATGGAATTGTACTCTTCCATCATGGAATCTCTCCAATTTTTTCTTCTAGTAGCCTCCTCAAAAGTGGAAGGCTCAGACTCTCAAATACTTCTCAACATCATGATGTAGCTACAAAACCTCTTGGGAGGTTTACTCTCCCTCAATGCCTACCTAGTATTCCCCACTGAACCTTGTGCCTCCCTCAAAGTATCTTAAAGACACTTGGGCTTCCTCCTCTTTGAAGTAGTGTCCTGTGGAGGTGAATCTCCTTTCTCAACCCCATCTGTTGAAGACTGTGATCCTGAAGTAGAATCTGGAGAAATCAATCCTGAAACCTTTGGTACAGTAACCTGTGATCCTGAAATATGTGGGCATGTCACCTTTGGACCTGTTGTCACTGAAACTAGTGGCCCCAAACTTTGTGTCATTGAAGTCTCTTGCAGACTCACCTGAATCTAAGGTGATGAATACTCACCCCTCTTTTTCCCTCGTGACTTCCTAAAGTCTCCATCCTCCTCAATTCTCACATCCCTCCTCAAAACTATCTTCCTCAAAGAAGGAATGTATATACAAAAAGAATTTGAAGTCTCCCTATACCAAAAAAATATCCCTCTCTTTGTTGTGGGTTCTATATTTTTCCTCTTCTCAAAAGGGACATGTGAATATATGATGCACCCAAAAATACGAAAGTGCCCCACCTTAGGCTTCTTCCCATAAAAATCCTCCTCAGGAGTCATACTCCCCAATGGCCTATTTGGACTCATGTTCTGTAGATGAAATGCAATGTAGCATGCCTCAACCCAAATAAATAGTGGCATCCCCTGATCATGCAGCATGGCTCTCGCAACCCGAACTATGGCCCTGTTATTCCTCTCAACAACCCCATTTTGTTGTGGGTTGTAAGGAACAATAAACTCTCTCTTGATACCCTCTCCTGAACAAAATTCAATGAACTTCTTGGACGTATAGTCACCCCCATTGTATGTCCTCAAAACTCTCATTTTCTTCCTAGTCTAGTTCTCCACATAAGCTTTGAACTCTTGGAACTGATTGAAGACCTATCCTTTGGTATTCATGAAGAAAATCCAAGACTTCCATGATAAGTCATAAATGAATATGACATAGTATAAACATCCATTCAACGATGTCGAAGACACCAGGACACATACATCTGAATGAATAATATCAATGATACATGTTGCTCTACTGTCATTGCTAGGAGAAGTAGTCTTGGTGTACTTTCTGAATGCACACCCCTTGCACAACTACTTGTGCTTTGTACTGAATTATGGAACACCAGTCACTATCTCCCTTAGTACCCTGAAATCCCCATGGTGAAAATGTTATACTGGACACCTTGGAGAAAAGGAGTACCTTCCCATCATGGAACAACACCTCATAGCCCCTCTCCTAAATAACATAAATTTACACTAAGTTCTTCTTCAAGCCCACAACATATAGGACCTCTCTCAACAACATGTGAGGCAAAGACTCCCCCTGAAATGATACATTCCCACTACCAACTACCTTTACCACCTGGTCATCTCCAAGCGCTACTTCAACATCACCAATCTAAGTAATATATGTCAAGTTCTCACGAACTCCTGTCATATGGAGAGAGTCCCCACTATCAATATACCACATATCAGAATGAGTGGTCCTCATGGAAAGACACACAACTAAGGAAGACTCCTAATCAAACTTGGTGGAGAACTCCTCCACCATTGTTGAAGATATTGTCTGCTTCTTCTTCTTTTTTAGACACTGACCTGCATATTTCCCAAACCTATGGCATGCAAAGGACTTGAATTTTATCATCTCCTTCTTCCCTTCACTCTTCGGTTTGTTTCTTCCCTTAGGACCCTTTCTCAATTTCTTCTTGATGTTTGAAGAAAGAGCCACATTCTCCTCATCATGACCTATAGATGAACTATCATGCACATATCCTCTATGTGTCTCCTCCTAAACAAAGTCATCTCGAAGACATTCCCAACTGGGAAGCTTCTCCCTATCCACAATGCCTTCAACAACAAAAAACCCATTGTTTGGAAACTCCATTCAATGTTGTCGTCACAAGATCACTGTGAACAACGGCCTCCCCCGCAGCTCCAATATCATCTCTCACCTATGTTAACCCGGTAAGATATGTGACCACATTTTCATTCTAGGTCATTTTAATGCTCTTCAATTTTTCTCTCAAAACCATCTTTCGGTTTTCATTTGTACTCTGGTACAACTTAGTCAAAGACTCCCACATCTCACAGGAATTTTTCTTCCCCATAAAATGAGGAATCGAATGGTCCTTTATGGCATCAAGAATAATCCTCTTAGCCTTGATACTCTTCTTAGTGTAAGTTGCAAGAAGAGAAGCATCAATAGGTACATTCACAGGATTAGTTTCGAAGTTCTGAATAATATCCCACAACTCATTTTCTTGCAAAAATAAGATCATCCTCTCTTTACAAGAACCAAATTTTTTTGCCCCATCAATTGTGTCCTCAACCCTCAAACTTGTATCCTTTGACCCTTTTATGCTGAAAATGAAAAATTCAAAATTTTGTCCGGTGAATTCACTGTTGTCCAACTTTTCTAACTTGTTGATATATCTATGTTTGCCTTTAACTCAACTCAAATACCATGTAAAATTTCAAACCCCACCCATTTTCAAGTCTCGTTGTTTTTCAACCAATGTTTAATTCCCAAACCCAATTTTATGATAGGCAATTAAACTTAACATAAAACAATATTTTCAGAACTGAAACATGAGGATTCTAAATATTGTTTAACACAAAAATAAATATGTATCAACAACACATAACTCAAAAAATTATAACACAATGATTTTTGGTCTTACAACGACCCTCCAAAAACCCACAAGGGGGAAACCAATGAGAGAGTGAGTTTTTATTATTTCTAAGGTCAGAGGAAATATCTTTTACAACAGTCAATAATTTCATAAATTTAATACAGACTTATCTCGAAAACTTTGCCAAGCTTTGTATTAAAAAACACTGAGCCAAACTCCTCGAAATTCACAACAGAATTTCCTGTACAATTGCATAGGTCAGCTCCTCATTTTCTAAAACCTCTTTGATTGTAGAGTCAACTCGAAAACTGTTCCAAACAACAACAATTTTTTGGGCAATAAATGCATGTATGACTGCCTTGGAAACTATGCCAAAACTTAGAAAAATCATATAGAAAAATACCTTGATTTTTGTGAAGCAATAAACAACTATAGACTGCTAAAATCCATACAGTATGACATGTTTCTTTTGTTGTACCCTTCTCCTCGATTTCTGTGCAATAAATGATTGTATGGATTCCTCAAAAATATGTACAATACAGTCCTCCTTTAATTTTGTACCTTTCCTCGATTTATGTGTCGACTGTAAAGCTATACGAACTTCCAAATCCATATAGTACGACCTACAATTAATGGTTGTACTCTCTCCTCAATTTGCATGCAAAAGTTTGTCTATAGGTTGTCTTGGAATGCATTCCCTAGCTCATATAATGGCCTCCTTCTTCAACTCTCCCTCTCCTCTTCATTCTCTCTCAAGAATGAAAAGAAATCAACCCTAGAAAGGGTGCACCCTCCTACCCTAGTTGACCTCATGGGGGAAGGTGAAGAGTCTTCTCATCCAATGGTAGAAATTAGATGAGATCAACGGTGGAAATAAAATCACTTTATTCACCCACTTTCCCTAAGTCTCAAAAAGTCACCTTTTAATTTGTCTCTCACAAATTAAATGACTAGGGTCCACATTAGACACTTTCTCACCAATTAGGCGCTTAGGTGATGAGAAACACTTGCTAGGTACTTTTTAATTATTTTTAATAAAAACTCCACTGATTGGTACCCTCGTAAAACAAAACAGGGCACCATCATTAATTTAATGTAACTGTGCATAAATCTTGACTTATAAAACAAAGAAAGTGAAAATAAATAACTAGCATCGAATGTAGAATTTCCATAGACTAAGCAAACAAAGTATATACTTACACAGAGTGTAAATATACAATTCCTACAAGGATTAATACTGCTATCTATAATTACATAGAGCACATTAGGAATCCCCACAATGGGTAAGAAATGTGTTTGCATACACAGAGAATGAATTACGATTTACATAGTGCCGATATATATATTTTACACAATGTAATCACAAATCCCCACATAGGGTAAGTAACGTTTTTTTCATACACAGAGAATGAATTATGAGTTACACAGTGTTGATATATATATATTACACCAATCGTAATCACGAATCCCCACCTTGGGTAATTAACGCTTTTGTATACTCAGAGCATAAGTCACAATTTGTACAGTGTTGAGATATTCTACACAGAGCGTAATTATGGATCCCCACAGAGGGTAAGTGACGCTACTGTACACACAGAGTGTAAATTAAGATCCCCACATAGTCTTAACATAGTTTACACACAACTTAATTACAAATTCCCATAGAGGGATTTACACTGCGATTTATAATTTTACACATGACAGAACCCATGAAACTCCGACAGAGGATTTATTGTACCCATAATATAAATGGAGGAATTTCCCACAAAGGATTATTGAATATATATATATGCGTAAATGGTAAATATGAAAATCCCTACGGAGTTCTACAATAGACAATTTGGGAAGGAGACAGACGAGGATTTGACCCTTTTTAAAACATTTTGGGCCACGAAATAACCGTAACAAGTATGGGCAAAAGAACAACAAACAACCGAGGGAAAAAGTGATACCCTCCAGACCTGAACCTTAAACATGTAGTAACCTCGGGAGTAGAATGGTTAGGGTGGCCCAATGATAATACAATGAAAAACCTTATCAAAGAGCGAAATGGGAGTCTCTTAAACATAGAGTAACCTTAGGAACAAAACGCTTAAGGTGGAACAACGATAATACAATGGAAAACCTTAACAGAGAGATAAATGGGAGTCTCTTAAACATAGAGTAACCTCGGGAGCAGAATGATTACGGTGGCACAACGATAATACATGTAAAGACTTAACATAGAGCGAGATGGGGAATTTGTCCATAGACCTCTTTTAGATTACTTTACAGTAAACAGAGTATTCTATCATGACATATATATAAGCAACAAAGTTATTTTACTTACCTTGCACATAGGAGAACCAAAGATGTGTTGCCTCCTCCCATCCTTACCATAGTTAAGCTTCCCAAGTTTTCGACCATACAAAGAAGAGGAAAATGCGAGCATACAACTCAAAGGGCGTTTTCGTATTTCAAAGAAGATACAAAATGTTACAGGACGAAGGGGGAAAATAATGGACAGTCATTACCTCAGGCCTCCTTAGAGGAGTAACACAGTAGGCACGCACTTGTATGTCTGCCATGTGAAACCATGGAGATGGCGAGTCTACATTGGACGTGATGGCCGAAGTGTCAGGTCGAGGAGGTATAGTTTAGGTCTCTCCATTAATGGAATAACCAAGGGTTAAATTCCTATGGGATCTGAACTCATCCTCGTGTAAAACAAATTCAAATCAATTTATTGTTGAGTCATGTTTCTAGTCAGGTAGGGTTACAAACTTAACATATGTATTGGTATATGCTCAATACTCCATGCTAAGGGCATACATCGTTGGTTCCAACACTTTAGTCCTTATGTTATACAATAGGTATATCATTGGGGATATCACTAGCATTATAACATTATACATGTTAAACAATAAACGCATCGCTTAGGCTATAATCATACGGGTTGAAGTATCCATATAAAAGACTATACATTAAACGTTATGCAATGTTATGGATAGTGTTAGTATATATTATCAATGATATAGATAATATGGTAAACAATATATCTATATATATGTTGATATCAGTAGAGTTAAGGTTATGTTATCCATAGTTTAGTTTATATAATAAACTATATATATATATATATATATACATATTGACATGGATAGTGTCAGTACTATGGAATCCATATATATGTAAACTATCATATGGATTCCATAGTACTGACACTATCCATGTCAATATGTATATATATATATATATATACATATTGACATGGATAGTGTCAGTACTATGGAATCCATATGATAGTTTACATGGTAAACTATATGTATGTATATCGTTATGGATAAGTGCTAATTGTTATGGATAGACTATATGATAATATTTAGTCTTTAGTTTATTACACACTGTATTTTTTGGATAGCGTGACTTAACATAGAGATGGTAGATATTCTAAGGGCTATGATATTCGTGGTCGCAATTGTACTAATTACAAATAATTATGTGATTCCAAATCAAATAGCCATGATAAATCAAATCTACTTACAATAAAGGAAATTGATGCAGGAGCATCGTAAGCAGCCAGCCAAGCAAGCAACATAAAAGCGGGAGATAGCTGGAAAAGAACCAACACAGTGTTTTGAGATTAATGAATGAACATTAATGCAATAGCTAAGGGAAGCGTACTTACATTTATATCTAGATATTGTAAACATATCTTGAGCATTGCTCTCATGTGTAGAATGTAGAGGCATTTATGCGTAATGAATGCAAGTAGGTAAATTTAATTTAGTAAATTAGACAGTTTAGAAGCATAGGAGGGAAAACGTATATAGACACCCTCACCCTTGTATCATTGTAATTTTGGATGATCATTTATATTTCATAAGATGTAGAGTTGTAGCAGGGCGCTGTAAAGAATAAACCATGTATAGGAGCACTTGAGTTAATATATGAAGCTTTGACTCAACTTTCATGGTGTTATGATGCTTACTGTTTACATTTGTTGAATGGTATGTTTACAGTTGATTTGTTTCTTTGTTATGCATTTGTTTCAATGTTGTGTTGTGTGTATGATTTCATGTTGAATGTATGAATTCTGAGAGAGGAGAAGAATGAGTTTCAATTGTTTCTCTTCCCGAGAATTCCTGCAAGGAGGGCAGTGAACGTCTGCAAGGTGTGTGTTGACGAGGGTTTGAGTTTTATCTCAGAAAGATCAGGAGAGATACCATTGTTCTCATACCAGTTGAAGTGTAGGTGAAGAATAGAGGACCACTGTTGCATGCCCTTTATCTTCCCTTAAAGGGCATGCAACACTATGGTGGGATGAACTGTAGGCTGACAGACACTGCAAGGGAAAGTAGAAAATCAAAAGCTGGGATAGAATGGTTGCAAAGATGAAAGCCAAATTTATACCCAAGGATTATCAAATCACTATGTTTCGGAGGATGTAGAATTTGAGATAGAAGTTGATGTCAGTGAAGGAATACACTGAAGAATTCTATAGGATAAACATCAAAATAGGTCATCGGGAAAGCGATGATGAAAAAGTTGCTAGGTATATGAATGGTATGTGATATGACATTCAAGATGAGATGAGAATGATGAACATTTGAAATTTGGAAGATGCTTATCAGATAGCTCTGAAAGCTGAAGAGAAGCTGAGCCGGAAGCAAGGTCAAAGAGGCTGAGGTAGAAGTCAATCTAGAGGCAAAACAATTTCCCAAGACAGAACTCATAAACCTAAAGAAGAGAGGAATAAACCTCAACCTCAACCTGAGAGAGGAGGAATCTCACAAGGAAGGCAGTATGCTAATAAAAATACTTTTCCTCGAGCCAGAGGAAGAGGAAGAGGCAGAGGAGGTGAAGTGAAATGATTCGTCTATGGAAAAATCAGACATAAATCCTATGAGTGTCTATATAAGAAGAAAGATGGTGGTGAAACTCACGTTTCCAAAGCTCAAAGATGGGATGTTGAGGCAGGAGACGCTGAGGGTGGAAGATCTTTGATGATGAGGAAATTTCTCTTGAATCCGGAGAAGGAGTCAGAGAACCCAGCCTAAAGAAATAGTCTATTTCGAACTGCTTGCAAAACTAAGGATAGGTTATGCAAGGTCATAGTGGACAGAGGTAGCACAAACAATCTGGTATATACAGAGATGGTAGAAAATATGGAGTTGGAGACTGTTGTACATCCAAGCCCATACAGATTTTCGTGGCTACAAAAAGGACATCAGGTAAATGTCACTAAACAATGTTTAGTTGAATTTAAAATAGGAGGATATAAAGATGAAATATTATGTGATGTCATTCCCATGGATGTTTGTCATCTATTACTGGGTAGACCATGGCAATATGACAGAAACGTGGTTCATGATGGGAGAAAGAACACGTACACCTTGGAGAAAAATGGTAGGACTCACATGTTGTTGTCGATTAAGGATAAAGAGGTGAAAACAGAAATGAGCAACATTGTACTTCTCATGAGTGGGAAGGAACTTCTTAATCAGGTTAAGAAGAAGGAAGACACACAATTTATTGTGGCCAGGAAGTCCAAAATATTTTTGACCAGTATGAGGATAGATGATTTACCAGAAGAAATCCAGGAGTTGTTGGGAGAGTTTGTTGATATAGTAGTGGACAAACTACCTTGTTCATTTCCACCTATCAAGAGTATAAGTCATCATATCGATCTTATACCTGGAGCCAATTTTCCAAACAAAGCCGCATATCAGTTGATGCCGTAGGAAAATGAAGAAGTTAAGATACAGGTCCAAGACTTAATGGACAAAGGACTGATTCGAGAAATCTTGAGTCCATGTGTTGTTCTGATAGTGCTCAGCCCAAAGAAAGATGGAGGCTGGAGAATGTGTATAGACTCAAGGGAAATCAATAACATTACCATCAGATATAGATTTCCATTTCCAAGGATGGACGACTTGATGGATTGCTTGAGTGGAACAAAGTTGTTTTCAAAGATTGAATTGAAAAGTGGGTATCATCAAATTCGAATGAAAGAAGGTGATGAATGGAAGAAAGCATTCAAGATGAATGAGGGGCTATATGAATGGATTGTCATTCCATTTGGCTTAACGAATGCACCCAGTACTTTCATGAGGTTGATGAATGAAGTCTTGAAGGATTTCATAGGGAAATTCATCATTGTGTATCTTGACAATATGTTGATTTTCAGCAAGACAAAAGCAGAACACTTAAAGCATATAGTTGCAGTAATGAGGAGATTACAGTAGGAGAAATTGTTGATTAATATGAAGAAATCGTCATTTATGAGGAAATAACTCATTTATTTGGGTTTTGTTATAACTGTAAATGAATTAAAAAATGGATCCAGAAAAGATAAAGGCAATTAAGAATTGGCCATCGTTGAAGAGCGTGTTTGAAGTTCGAAGCTTCCATGGTTTGGCTAGCTTCTACAGGAAATTCATCTGAAACTTTAGTGGAATTAGCGCACCAATGATGGATACGGTGAAGAAACAACACAGATATTTTCACTAGACAGAGGAAGCGGAGAAGAGTTTCAATCTATTGAAGAAGAAGATCACTGAGCAACCAGTTCTAGTTTTACCAGATTTCAGCAAGACATTCCAGGTCAGGTGTGATGCGAGTGGATTTGAAATTAGAGCAGTCTTGAGCCAAGACGACAGGTCGGTCACATATTTTAGTGAAAAAATGAATGAAGAGAAGATTAAGTACTCCACATATGATAAGGAATTCTATGCAGTCATACAAGCGCTGAATAAATGGAGACACTATTTGGTTCCCAAGGAGTTTGTTTTGTACAGTGATAATCACGCTTTGCAATTCATGACTCGACAGGAAAAGTTGAACCAAAAGCATGCTAAATGGGTTGAATTCATGCATAATTTTACTTTTGTGATTAAGCATATTTCTGGAACTGCTAACAAAGTTGTTGATGCTTTGAGCATGAAATGTTTGCTTATGCAGAAATTTAGAGTCAAGACTTTGGGTTTTGATAACTTCAAAGAAATGTATAGGGATGACCAAGATTTTAAAGAGGCGTATGAGGCATATGAGAATCCAATTCTCAGGGATAGAAGCCAATGGACTGAATACATGATCCAAGATGGATTATTGTTCAGGGGAAATCAGCTATGTATTCCAAAATGCTCCATGAGGGAGAATTTGCTGAAGGAAAAACACCGTGGAGGATTGGTCGGACATTTCGGTCATGAAAAGAAATTCTCAAAGTTGAATGGCTCATATTTTTGGCCAGGGATGAGAACAGATGTTAAAAAATTCGTGGACAGGTGCAGAATTTGTCAGCACATGAAAGGAAAAAGGAAGAACACATGGTTATACCAACCATTACCGATACTTGAAAGGTCGTGGGATGCAGTGAGCATGGATTTCATACTGGGACTGCCAAGGACACTAAGAGGATGTGATTCAATCTTTGTGGTAGTCGACAGATTTTCAAAAATGGCACATTTCATACCATGATAGAAAACCAGTGACGCAACTCATATTGCGAACCTGTTTTTCAAGGAAGTCGTTAGACTTCACAGTTTTCCAAAGAGTATCGTGTCTGATCGAGATATCAAGTTTGTAGGGAATTTCTGGAGGACCTTATGGAAGAAGTTTGGGACAAGTTTGTTTGTTAGCTCAGTGTATCATTGTCAGACGGATGGACAGACATAGGTCGTAAAAAGGATCTTGGGATATTTGTTAAGAAGCTTAGTGACTGAACACCATAGTTAATGGGATCACATTCTGCCATAGGCGGAATTCACTTACAATGATTCACTCAATGGAAGCATAGGCTAGAGTCCATTCCAGATTGTATATGGAATGCATCCAAGGGGATATTATGAATTGAAAGATTCATAACAAAATGAATTCAGGAGTGCTAGTGCAGAGGACTGTTCAGAAGGAATGAAGGAGCTTCATAGCCGAGTTAAGGAGTGATTGCAGAATTCAAGTCAAGAATACAAGTGAAGAGCATATCAACATAGGCGAGAACTTTAGTTTAAAGTTGGTAATCTGATTATTGCACATCTGAGGAAGGATAGGTTCCCAAGGGGAACGTATAATAAGTTGAAGATGAAAAATATTGGACCGTGCAAGGTCATAAGGAAATTTGGGGCAAATGCATATGAGATTGAATTACCTTATGGGATTGGAATCTCACCGATATTCAATGTTGCAGATTTATACCCTTACAGAGCTGAAGAAGTAGGAGCAGAGGAGGAACATAAAGAGGTTCAATGGAAAAAACAAATGCTTGTAGCTGAAAAGCCACAGATGGAAGGCATAATTGACAAAAGTATTAGCAAAAGGATCAGGAGGAAAGAGTATTTTGAATACTTGGTCAAGTGGAAAGGACATCCAGTTGAATATGTCAGTTGGGAAGATGAAGCAACAATTCATAGGCATGGACAGACCGTGCAAGAGCTCATGAACAAGAGTTCATGAAAATTTTCAAGCGAGGGAGTATGATGCAGGAGCATCATAAGCAGCAAGCCAAGGAAGCAACGTAAAAGCGGGAGACAATTGGAAAAACACCAGCGCACATTTTGAAGTGTTTTGAGATTTATGAATGGACATTAATGTAATAGCTAAGGGAAGTGTACTTACATTTATATCTAGATATTGTAAACAGATATTGAGTGTTTCTCTCATCTGTATAATGTAGGGGAATTTATGCATAATGAATGCAAGTAGGTAAATTTAATTTAATAGATTAGACAGTTTAGAAGTATATGAGGGAAAACGGATATAGACACCCTCACCCTTGTATCATTGTAATTTTGGATGATCATTCAGATTTCATAAGTTGTAGAGCTATAGTAGAGAGATGTAAAGAAGAACCCATGTACAGGAGCACTTGAGTTAATATATGAAGCTTTGACTCAACTTTCATGGTGTTATGATGCTTACTGTTTACATTTGTTGAATGGCATGTTTACATTTGATTTGTTTCTCTGTTATGCATTTGTTTCAATGTTGTGTTGTGTGTATGATTTCATGTTGAATGTATAAAGTCTGAGAGAGGAGAAGAATGAGTTTCAATTGTTTTTCTTCCTAATCATTCCTACAAGGAGGGCAGTGAACGTTCACAAGGTGTGCATTGACGAGGGTCTAAGTTTTATCTCAGAAAGATCAGGAGAGATACTGTTTTTCTCATACCAGCTGAAGTGCAGGTGAAGCATTGAGTCGTGCAAGGTGTGCACAGGCCAATTGAAGCCTTGGATTTTATAAATCTAGAAAGAAGATTGAGAGGACCACTGTTGCAAAGAGTGCATAGGGTTGGAGACTGAAATAACTAGAGGTTATTTGAAGATTTTCCCCAAGGAGTGCGAGCAGGGATCCTTTTGGGAAGCTTGAGTTTAAAATCGAAATCTCATGAGGGGTAGCACCTTTGAAGTGTTCAAATGGAGATGGAGATCAAAATCATCTCATAGACATCAAGTTCAGGAGGGAGAACTCTGAGTCGTTTGGGTAGAAGTCATTGAGAAGTGAATTGGGTGGTCATAATTCTCCGTGGAGAGCTTGCGAAATCATGAGGACCGTAGGATCCAGAGGAGCTATAAGGTGGTTTAGAGTTGGATGAATCCACCACCCTGACATCAAGAGTCAATGCGAACTGTTGATCATGGTCAGTTTGAGCCGACATAACATTTCAGGGATTCGGGGTTCGTAAGTTTGGAGTTCAGGACAAAATCCTTGGTCACTCAAATTCCTGAATCGCGAAAAGGATTATCATGTGTCGAATTTCAACATTTCGGGGTTCAACATTTCGACAATTCCGATGAAAAGGAGTTGGGGCCCTTTGCACTGAAAATCCTGAAGTCACAAAACATGACGTGTCTTTGGAGTGGAATTTCGGCATTTCGACTTTCCGGGGTTCTAGAAGTAGAGGAGGCAGTTACTTTGGAATCGAGAGTTTCAAACTCTCGGTTTGCGAAATCCTGAAGAGTTAAAGGAAAAATTCCCTAAAAGGTTGAGGGACAATTGTCGTTGGGTACCAATCAGATTTCGGGGTTTTAGGACTCATGAAGTGGAGTTTCATGGTCAACACAATTCCCAAAATCACAAAGAGAGAAACATCAAATGGTGGGTCCCAAGTATTAGTCAGAGGATACGTGCGGTGGAAATCAAAGGTGGGGTCAAGCTTCAGCGAAAATCCTGAAAGGCCATCAATCTCGCATTCCATGGGACATTGAGCCCATTTTGGCATTCTGACATTTCAGAGTTTGGGGAATCATAAGAGAAGAGGAAAGACTGTTGGTTGTTTTCTCAAAGTCTCGAAAGTCGAAACTAGTGGGTAACAGGTGGCATGTTCTCGTTGCGTTGAAGCAGTCAACCTTCATTGATGTTTCACATTTCGGCATTTGCCAAGAGCTGTGGAAATACACAGGGAATCTCCACCTCCTGAAACCCAAAGTCCTTTGTGGCTTAAAAAAAGGGTTGGATTAACCCTTGGCATGTTTTACTGAAGATCCTGCGTGGATCTTGACCTGAGGGCAAGGGAGTCTGTGTCAGAAATAAAGATATGTTTTGAACAAATGTTGAAGAGTCAAGGAATTTTAATGTCCCCTAACATTTTTTTTTTTTGGGGGGGGGGAATTTTGGGTACATTACATATGGTATCAAATATGAAGTTTACAACACTTGGACATGAGGGCAAGGGGAAATTATGTTAATTTTTTATTTTCTGTTAAATAAAAACTACCAAATATGTTAATGTTGTTGATACCGAGAGGGGGGTGAATCAGTATCAAGTACAATTTAAAAACTTTTTCAAATTATACTTAAACCATTCAATTATATCCAATGATAAATGAAAAATAGTATAAGAGTTACACCAATACACCACAATAAACCATGCACAATATATGAGAAATAATCAATAGTTATTGTTCAAGGGAAGTAATGACTTCCAAAGGTAGTTATAGCTTCCAAATGTAAAGGGAGGAATAAACCTCCAAGAGGAAGATAAAATTCTCCAATATCAAGAGAGGTTTGAACTATCCATCCTTTCCCCTTCCTTCCACCCAAGAATAAATGAGAGATAATAAAACTTTACATTAAATCATCACCATCAACCAACCATCCAACCATCACATAGAATCTGATAATGCTTCCTCGGACTTATTCAACTTCCGCAACTCTTCAATTCTTGGAATACTTTGATATTGTAGATAATATTACTCAATATATTCTGTAAAACTTCTCCAAGTTTCACTCTCCTTGAATCCTCCTCAAAATAAGTTATAGAGAGAATGGTAGACCTTGTTCAATTCTGGTTTATTCAGGAGATAAAACTTGTACAGAATGCCTCGCACTCAATATTTAACATCAGATTTAGAAACTCGCACACAAGAAACTAAAGTCTATACTCCTTCCAATGAAGTTGGTATCACTTCATTTGGATTCACTATGAATAATTTATGAGTGTTTTACCCGGAACACACGTTTATTGACTAGCTTCACGACTAGTAAAAAATCCTAGCTTTCATAGAGTGTATCCCCAAAATTATAGTGAATAAAGAGATGATTTTTTTATGATAGGTACCTTGATATGTCTATCAATACCATATCAATTTCACCGTTTGAATCATTCTAGAAAAAAATTTATAGAGAAAATGGTAAGATGACATGTAAATAATATACCTTAAAACACATCACCAAAAGACTTCATCCTCCCTTGAAATCCAACCTTCTATACTTCTGATTTCCTCTGAAATTTGACTTGTGTATAAAATTAATGAATAATTATATGTATTTATTCCATTTATGTCACTTTCTTTTAACATTAGGGCCAAGTTGGCACTTTCTTATTTTGTAATTTGTTTATTTAATTGTCTTTAGGGATGACCTGTATTTCCTTCTTCAATCCAGTTTGTCATCTTCAAAAATTAATTTCTCCTCAACCACGAGGATCCACATGATGTGCCACAAACCACCAGAAACAATATGATGTGTATGTGCATTGTCCTTCATGTCCAAAAACTCTCATCAATCTTGCGATCCAAAACCAATGACTAGGGTTGACATCAATGACAACAACCAATCTTCCTACAATCTCCCCCTTTGTCATTGATGGAAAAACTCATGATCTCCCTATGATCATGATCCCAATTTCTCCCCCCCCTTTGACATAAATGGCAAAGAGTACAGCTTCTCCCCCTGAGTTTAATGGGAAAAGGTAACTCTCTTCTTTAGGGTTGCTCCCCCTGAATATGTGGCACTCAATCATACTTCATCCTTATTTTTGATCTTTGGGACTTTTTCTTCCTTGGAATCCTTTTGTGTGGCTTTTGTATTCTATCTCTTGTTCATGTATAGGATTTATATGTTGTTCGGTCTTCTTGTTGCAGTTGCAAACAATCTTCTTGTGTTATTTTCTCTGATTTTACATTTTCAGGAGTCAAACATAAGAGTGTATCCTTGATCACATATTTTTCTAACACTGAGGAGATTATGCTTCATATATCTAACCAATAGGACTTTTCCTGCTTTTACATTTTCACTTCCAATCTTTACAGTTCCTTTTCCATGTATTGTGGTAGATGAGTCATCTTCAAATGCAACATTTCCGCCCTTTTCTTCAAGCTGACAAATTTGCTTTGATCTTCGATCATATGAGATGAGCACCCATTTTATATGAACCATTCATATTATTTTTTGCATTCTTTAGTGACCAATGTTGTTTGACAGGTTTCATTTTGTGGAAATTCTTTCCTTTTCCATGTTGTAGTTGGTATAAAGACATTTGGCATACAATTATCTTCCTTCATATCTCTACAATATCGTGCTTTGTGACCAAGATTATTGCACTTGTAACATACAATATTTTGATCCATTAATGGGTCAAATGGATTATAGTTTTTGTTGGCATGTCTACGAACATTTCCATATCTACTATTTTCACCATTCATGTAGCTTGCATAGTTATGTCTTTCATTGATTCTACAATTGATTTCCTTGTGTCCAAAATTTCCACAAGTATAACAATGTCCAAGAAAGAAATTTTGATATCTCGGAGTAAGTGATATTATTTTTTGTGTGGTCCATCTGGGTTCACGATCTATTCTTCTATAGTTTCCTTCATAATGATTTCATTCATACCTGATGGGAGATGATCTTCTTGATGTCTCATTCCTTCTGAATTCTAGTCTTCTATCTTGTTGTTCAACTTGTTATGGAGTGTTGGTTTCATCATTTTCTTCTTCCTTCTCTTGTTTTGTTGTCTTCAAACTGTCATTGTATCCTAGTCATGTCTTGTCGTTTGGAGATCTTTGACTGCTAAGGATCTCATCTAATTTTTCAGTACTTTTTTCAAACTTCTTCAACTTTCCTATTGTCAATAGTAGCTCCCCTTTTGTGTGATCCAATTCTTCTTTCAATTTCTCATAATATTCTAATTGTTCCTTCAAGCTATCAATGGTCTTTTCAAACTTGTCATTCTCTTCTTCACAACTACTAAATTCACCTTTTAGTATTATGTTTGTGTTTCTAAGCTTGCTATTTTTAGTTTCAACATGCTTCAAGTTGTCAAGATTCTCATCTTCTTCTTCACTCTCTGCATTGTCTTTGTATCTCCAAAAGGAATCAAGTTTGGTTTCTTCATCTGAATATTCTTCAGAAATGATTTATTCTTCTTTAGAATTCTTGTGATCATAATCCTAGGTTTCTTGGGTTATGAAAAGGAATTCTCCTCCATCATTATCTTCTTCATCATTCTCATTTGGGGAGATGTAATCATCCCTGGAATAGAATCTCTTTTTATTGTTGAGACCTCTCTTTTTATAGTAGAAGTTTTCAACAATATGTAATATTCTACCACAGCTAAAGAATTTGAGATGAGACTTACCTTTGTATCTTCCACTTCCATTCTAGAACCTTCTTATGAAATTTGCTATTTCTTCATCAAGGTCGTTATCCTTGTATTTTGTCTTGTTTATGGATTTAAAGTCTGTGTCATTGTTTGGCTGGTCACTTTTTGTACCTGTTCTCATTTCATATGCTATAAGAGACCCATGTAATTCATCCATTCTCATTTTGGTCAAGTCTCTAGTTTCTTTAATGGCAGAGACCTTAACATCATACTTCAAGAGAAGTGATCTCAAAACTTTTTGTACAACCAAGGATTCATTGAGATCTTCACCTAATCCTCTGATAGCATTAAAAACTTCATTAGATATAAGAAAATAGGCTACAATATCTCATTTTCATTCATCTTCAAATTTTCAAATTCTCCTCTATGTCGTTGAAGCTTGACCTACTTAACTTTTGGATCACCTTTGTAGATACTCTTGAGTTTGTCCCATACTTCTTTAGCAGTGTTGCATCCCTTCACTTTGCTAGCAATGGTTGGTGTGAATTCTCCTAGAATAACATGTTTGGCTTTTGAATTACAACTCATAATTTTCTTCTCATTTCGATCTATTGGAGCATTATTTGGGATTACATAGCCATTTACAACTGAGTACCAAATGTCTACTTCCAAATATGTTAGGTAATTTTTCACTCTATCACTCCAGTATGCATAATTTCTTCCATCAAATCTTTGAATCCCATTTGAAATGTGCTCATGGTCATACATCTCTGCTCAGGATTTTCCTTCTAGTGGTTAAACTGTTTTGAAGGCAACCTGCTCTAATACCAATTGTTGATACTGAGAGGGGGGTGAATCAATTTCAAGTACAATTTAAAACCTTTTTAAACTTATACTTAAACCATTTAATTATATCCAATGAGAAATGAACAATAATATAAGAGTTACACCAATACACCACAATACACCATGCACAATATATGAGAAATAATAAATAGTGTTGATATGTTTTACAGGAACCGTATGCTTGTCATTGATGGCAAGTACAATAGCGATGATGGATTGAGTACAGGTATAATATGTCAGGCGGGCACCAGAAGTATTTTGGGAAGACGCAGCAGAGCAAGCTCGTGAAGACCAGAAGAGATAGTGCAGACGTGCACGCAGAGTGCAAGAGTGTGGTTGTCATTGATGGAAAAGATCATGACCAGCAACGTAGGGATAATGGCGTGGAAATGGAAAGTTCAACAAGTGATCGTTGGATCCCATTCAGAAGCGTAAACTCCAGGAGTCAAGGAAGCAACTCAAGATAGAAAATTGTGAAATGCAAAATAATGAAATAACGAAACAAGCACATCAACAAAGGTTTCAGATACCGGGAGTTGGAGGAGTCAAGAGTCAAGACTCTCCATCAGAGGAGCCTCGAAGTCGCGAAATGTGAAATGACGAAATCCTGAAACAGGAACATCAACAAAGGTTTTGGATACCAGGAGTTGGAGGAGTCAAGAGTCAAGACTCTTCATCACAGGAGTCCCGAAGTTGCGAAATGCGAAACGCCAAAATCCCAAAACGGGCACATCAACAAAGGTTTCAGATACCGGGAGTTGGAGGAGTCAAGAGTTGAGACTCTTCATCACATGAGTCCCAAAATTGTGAAATGCGAAACGTCGAAATCTTGAAACAGGAACATCAACAAAGGTTTCAGATACTGTGAGTTGGAGGAAACAAGAGTCGATACTCTTCATGACAGGAGTCTCGAAGTTGCGAAATGTGAAATGTCGAAATCCTGAATCAGGCACAATGAAGTCTCATGAATTTGTGAAATGATCCTAGGAATTGAATCCTAGCCGTTGGATTGAGGTTTGATCTAGACTGTTGATCAGGCATCACGAAGGCACGTGAAGTTTCTAAATCACAATTCAGAGAGACACGTGGCAGCCACTTGGGTCACGACACATCATCGAGTGACGCAAGAGTGACCTCACTCCGAGAGTTTTTCTTCGAGAGTTTTAGCTTCATCACTCCCCCAAAGTCTCAAGGGATGAAGTCTGAGGGTAGAGGATAGTCGTCCGATCACCATGGATCGTGGACTGTTGATCTGGAGAGAGAAGTGCTTGTTTGATTGGAGAGTGGTCATATCTCGTGGTCACATTGTTGAGAGATGGAGAGAAAAGCTATAGAAGCCAAGCTCTATTTCAGAGCTCATGACATGGAAAGTTGATATGACTCATCACAGAATCCCTGAAATGTGAAAGTGCGAAATACATTTTTGAATAAGGCTGTAGTCACAGCCAGTGGTCACATCTTCGAAAGATGGAAAAAGGAGCTAGTGCAACCAAGCTCCATTTCGGCGATAATGACTTGGAGCGTCGAGAGACTTCATAATAGGAATACCAAAATGCCGAATGCCAAAATGCTGAAATGACGAAATGTCGATGTAGCCGGTGGTCACCGCCGGTGGTCACGTAAGTGGAAGAAGCTAGCATAGCTAGGCTCCATTTCAAGGTTCGCACTGTAACTGCTAGAAACCACTACTGGTTTCTGCCAGAGGAATCATAGAGGCCCTAGTGTGATTGCCAAAGGAGTTGAAGTGTCTCAAGGCATCTTCCAGTGGAATGAAGACTGTTGATAGAGGCGATTGATGGATGGAAGAGCATTGAATCCTGTAACTACAATAGAGAGGATGAGCTCGACTATTATAGAGAAGATGAAGAGTCTCGAATGTTAGACAGGCTAAGGAATCTCGGCATAACACCCAGTGATGATGAATGCATGGGCATAACCGCCAAAAAAGCTGAGGAATTGCCATGATGATCAGGAAGAGGACTCGACACGAGGAGAACATGTATAACAGAGAGGGTGTGTTGATGCTTGAGCAAGCGAAGCAGAGAAAAAGTGGAGTGGTAGTGAACAACTCGATGAACATAACTGTGGCACGTTGAAGAGAATGCAGAGGCACGGTGCATGGAGGATGAAGAAGGTGCACAGATAGTATAAATACGCAGAACAGAGAAGAGATGGGGGTTGTTGTTGAGAGTGATTCATGCCTGTAGAAGGAGGCAGTGTGCATCAGCTAAAATATAGAGAAGAGGAATGGTGCATTGAATGGACATGACGCAGAGAGCATAAATGGCAGAAGAACAGAAAGTGCAAGGAAAAGTGTGCAGGAAGACACTGATACAGGTAGAGCAGAGCAGTGTAGCAGAACAATGATGAGACCGGTAAGACATTGATAAATATTGTATCACTGTGATAAATTGATAGAAAGCAAACTTGATAATCCAGGGTGGTAGGGAGGTGCTAGAGATGACTGTTGTCCTCAGAGGTTCAAGTGGGTGATTGAACCCAGGGAGTTGGTGATTCCTTCTAGTTGGTGCTCTCAGCAAGTTGTAGCTTGCAAAATAGAGGTTGTAGCCTTACAATGAGTTGGATCTCATATGTATGATAATGTACAAAATGTAAATATTACTTATCATACCAAGAAGAAGAGGTTTTTACCCTTTATGGGTTTCCTTAGGAAATATCTGTCTCTGTATATTTCATATGTGTGACTGATGTCGAATGTTGTATTTCTTACCTCCCTACATTATTGTGATTGTCATTAAGTGCTCTGCAAAGAGTTTAAAATAAGCATAATTGTTTAAGCACCGTAACAACTGATTCACCCCCCTCCCCTCTCAGTTGTCCAACAATTGGTATCAGAGATGGCCCCTTTTATCTAAGGGTAGATCCTAGAGCTTAAACATGTCAATCCATGAAGGAAATTCAACCAATAAGGCCCATCTATTCAATGGAACAAACTTTTCCTTCTGTAAAGTTAGAATGAGAACCTACATAATGGATTTAGGTGCAGATGTTTGGGATGTGGTTGATACTGGTTATGTAAAGCCAGTTGTACTAGCTAATAAGGATGACAAGCTAGAATTTAGCTTCAATGCCAAGGCTATGAATTCTATCTTGAGTGGGCTTGAAAAAGTAGAATTCGTAAAAGTTATGCACCTAGGAACTGCCAAAGAAATGTGGGACAAAATCATTAGCAGTTATGAAGATAATGAGAAGGTAAAGGATGCCAAGCTTCAAAACTATAGAGTATAGTTTGAATAGTTGAAGATGAAAGAAGATGAAATTGTTGGAAAATACTTTCTGAGAGTTGAAGAACTAGTAAATGCAATGAAAGAACTTGGTGAAAAAATTGAGGAACCTTCTTTAGTTCAGAAAATTTTGAGATCTCTACCAGATAGGTTCAACTCGAAGGTCTCTACTATAGAAGAACCTAATGATCTAAAAACCTTGTAGTTTTATCAACTTCTAGGAACATTGACTGCATATGAAATGATAATAGTTAAAGATAAACCCACCTCTATAGAAGCATCATTTAAGGAAGACAAAAATGAGGATTCTGAGCCTAATGAAATTGAAGCAAATTTTTTGAAGAGACTGAAGAAGTAATCAGGAAAATACAAAGGTAAACTAACTTTCAAATATTTCAACTATGGTAAGATAGGTTATTTTATAAATAAATGTCCTCACAAAAGAAAGGATCAAACATGTGATGATGAGGAGAAGCACAAACATAGAAATTTCTTTAAAGAGAATAATTTTAAGAAGAAAAGTCTTTGTGTAAACAATGATGATGATCCTTCAGATGATGAAGACAATGACTCCCCTATTGAAGATAAACTAAATGATTTTATGCTTATGGCTGTGGGAGATTTTGATGATGAACACACAGGAGGTGAAATGGATGATGAGGAAGTTGTGGTGGATATGGAAGGCGAATTAATCAGTGCTTTGGAAGAAATTGACAGACTCAGAATTAAGAACAGAAAGCAAAAACAATTGCTGATACAATTCGAGAAAGATAGTAAACAACCTGATGAAGACTTTTCCCTACAAAAAGTGGAATTAGAAGAGGCAAAGAAAATCGAAGACATTCTGAAACAACAGTTATCAGAAAATAAGGCAAGATGTGAAGCTCTGGAAAAAGAAGTAGTGAAAACCAGGAAAGAGTTGGAGAAGTTTCAAGTCTTGTATCATCAGAATCTGTCAAGTATCAAAGCATCAGAAGAATTAGCCACCATTCTAAATCATCAAAGAAACCCAAAGCTGAAAACAGGTCTGGGTTATGAAGAGGGATCAAGTAGTGACCAACCAGGCAACAAAGAACCCATCAAGTTTGTCAAATATACCATTTATGACAACAAAAAACCTGCAGAAACAAAAGAAGATAATCATGTGCCCAGGAGGAGTAATGAAAGAGGTACCAGAACTGAAACTATGGATTAGAGAAATAATGTACTCTCTATTCAAAGAAATCATCAACATAGAAGAAATCGACCTTTTCAAATAAGACAACCATTTTCCAGGTACCAATGTTTTTTCTATGGATATTGTTTCTTTTGTTCTAACTTTGGTCATAAACCTGTAAATTGTTCTTTAAAATTAAATTATGAGCAATCAAGACATTCAAGGTATAGATATCTGCCACAACAAAGAAGGAGATAGCCAAGTAACAAACCAGCACATAATGCAAATCACTTGATGGATTGGAAAAGGACACAGGTTAAGCATAACAATCATTATGATCCTTTATTCGACGAACCAGAATGTTACATCTATCATAACTATGGGCATAAATATGTTGACTGTTGCTTAAGGAACTATGAACCAGATTTGAATTCCCCTGCTAAAAATGTCAAGGTTTGGAAGAAGAAAGAAAGTGACAAGTGTGGATTAGTGTTGTCAACTCAAAGACAAATGAACCCTTGGTATATAGACAATGGATGCTCCAAACATATGATGGGAGACAAATGTAAGTTTCTATCTCTAAGTGAAAGAAAATCAAAAAACATAACCTTTGGAAACAATGCTCCAGGTAAAATAAAGGGTAAAGCGATGGTGAGTTTAAGTAATGGAAAAGGAAAAGCCCAAGATGTTCTGCTTGTAGATGGGATGAAACATAATCTTCTTAGTGTAAGTCAAATGTGTGATAGAGGATGTGAAGTGGTGTTCATGTGCAAGGACTGCAAAATAAAGTCTGTAAACTCAGGACAAGTGGTGGCCAAAGGCATAAGGAAAGGAAATAATGTATATGTGTTGAAAGAAGATAGAGAAGAGTGTCATCTAAGAAAACATGATGAAATATGGTTATGGAATAGGAGACTTGGACATCTAAACTTTGACCACTTAATCAAGCTCAAAAATCTTGAGGCAGTAAAAGATCTCCCGAGAATATCAAAGCCCCAAGATTCTATGTGTAAACCCTGCCAAGTAGGAAAGCTAACCAGGACACAGTTTAAGTCCAAGAGCTCTACTTCAACAAAGAAACCACTCCAACTAGTTCATATGGATTTATGTGGACCATCAAGACAGGAAGGCACATGGAAAGAAAACTACTTCATGTTGATTATTGATGATTACTCCAGAATTACTTGGGTTGCCTTTCACAAGGAAAAAGCTGAAGCATTTGAGAAGTTTAAAAAATTTAAGGCTTTAACTGAGAATCAAAAAGGAAATAGGTTAAAGGCAGTAAGATCAAACAGAGGAGGAGAATTTATGTCAAGTGATTTCAAGGAATTATGTGATAAGCATGGGATCAAGAGAGAATACACAATACCAAGAACTCCACAACAAAATGGAGTAGTTGAGAGGCAAAACAGAACAGTGCAGCAAATGGCCAGGTGAATGATGAATGAGAAGAACATTGGTCAAACCTACTGAGTAGAAGCAATACACACATCAGTCCATGTTCTTAACAAATCCCACCTCAGACCACAAAGTGACAAGATACCGTATGAACTGTGGTATGGGAGACCTGCTTCAATCAAACACTTCAAAGTCTTTGGGAGTAAATGTTACATAAAGAACAATGATGAGAAACTTGACAAATATTATGATAGGGATGATGAAGGTATATTCTTAGGGTATGCTACAAACAGTAAAGGATACAGATGCTATAATAAGAGGCTGCATAAAATGGTTGATTGTATTGACATAAAAGTTGATGAAGCAATCCCAGCAAGAGAGGTGTACAATAATGAGTCTTCTACAGAGGACACAACTAAAGCTGAAGATGAACAGGTCCAAGAATCAGAAAATGAAGACTCTGAATTAGATGAAGACACAGATACTCAGACAGACTCAAATCAACAAACAACTTCAAATTCCTCCTCCAAAATCACTCAAATGAATCATCCTGCAAGTCAGATAATTGGTGAAAAAGACAAAGGTGTACAAACCAGGAGAAAGATAATAAAAAACACCAAAAAATCAAATATAGCTTTCATATCCATGCTGGAACCCAAGAATTTTAGTGAAGCTAGCAAAGATGACCATTGGGTTAAAGAAATGAATTATGAACTTGATCAGATTGAGAAAAACAATACGTGGGAGATGGTTCATAGACTTGAAGGTAAAAATATCATTGGTTCCAAATGGATCTTTAAGAATAAGTTGAATGAGCAGGGACAAGCTGTCAGGAACAAAGAAAGATTGGTTTGTAAAGGCTATGCTCAAATAGAAGGACTGGATTTTGATGAAACATGTGCGCTCGTAGCAAGATTAGAAGCTATCAGAATATTTCTTGCCTATGCTTGTCATAAAAGGTTTAAAGTCTATCAAATGGATGTCAAGTCAACTTTTCTAAATGGAGATTTAAATGAAGAAGTCTATATGGAACAACTAGAAGGTTTCGAATTGTCCGATAACCTTGACTTAGTATGCAAGCTGAAGAAAAATTTATATGGGTTAAAACAAGCCCCTCATGCCTAGGATCATAGACTGGATACGTATCTCAAAGACAAAGGGTTCAAGAGAGGTACAATTGACAAAAATCTATATATCAAGATAGAGGATAATAATTTTCTCATCGTGTTGGTATATGTAGATGACATCATCTTCGGATGTAATAAGGATTCATTGGTACAATGGTTTTCTTCGTTCATGGAGTATGAGTTTGAAATGTCTATGATAGGTGAACTGTCATTTTTTCTTGGTCTGCAAATTACTCAGAGGTCTAAAGGGATGTTCATTTCTCAAGAAGAATATCTAAGCAAAATGTTGAAAAGGTTTCAAATGGAAGATTCTAAACCATTGGGCACACCTATGGTTACTAGATGCAAATTAAGCAAGGATGATGACTCACCTAATGTTGATCAATGTTCATATAGGTCAATGATAGGAAGCCTGTTGTACATCACAACATCTCGCCCAGACATAATGCATGTTGTTGGAATGGTAGGAAGATATCAGTCTGCACCTAAACAGAGTCACGTGCTAGCTATCAAAAGGATATTCAAATATTTGAAAGAAACAATGAGCTATGGCCTATGGTATCCTAAGAATCATAATTTTCAATTATCAGTCTACTTAGATGTTGATTGGTCTAACTGCATGGATGAAAGGAAAAGCACGAGTGGAGGTGTGTTCTTCTTAGGAGATTCTCTAGTAGCATGGTTGAGTAAAAAGAAAGGTTCCATTTCTTTATCAACTACAAAGGCAAAGTACATTGCTACTGTTACCTGTTGCACTCAGGTATTATGGATGATTCAGACACTTGCAGACTTGGAGGTAAAATACACTGCACTGATCCCAATTCATTGTGATAACACTAGTGCCATCAGTGTGTCCAAGAATCCTATATTCTAGTCCAAGACCAAGCATATTCCCATTAAATACCATTTTCTGAGAGAGAAGGTCACCAATCAGATTGTTCAGGTCCATTACATTCCAACCACAGAACAAATTGCAGACATATTTACTAAACCCCTAGCCAAGACACCATTTGAATATCTCCAACAGAAGCTGGGTGTCATCCCATCTCACACCTAAGAGAGTCCATCCTGTTAGGGGGAGTTTGTATTGATTGAATATCTGATACCTCTGAAAAATACTGCAACAGCTTAGGGGGAGCATCTTTTCTTTGACATTGATGTCAAAGGAGGAGAAAAGAACAGGTCTGAGTGCCTTTGTTGCCATCAATGCCAAAGGGGGAGATTGTTGGCATGTTTTACAGGCAGCGTATGCTTGTCATTGATGGAAAGTATAGCAATGATGATTTCTTTAGTACAGGTATAATGTGCCAGGTGGGAACCAAAAGTATTTTGGGAAGACACAACAGATCAAGCTTGTGAAGACTAGAAGAGATAGTGTAGAGGTGCACGCAGAGTGCAAGAGTATGCTTGTCATTGATGGCAAAGATCATGAACAACATTGCAGGGATAATGTCATGGAAATGGAAAGTTCAACAAGTGATCATTGGATCCCATTCAGAATCGTAAACTCCAGGAGTCAAGGAAGCAACTCATGGAAGAAAATCATGAAATGCATAATGCCACAATCCCGAAACAATCACATCAACAAAGGTTTCAGATACTGGGATTTGGAGGAGTCAAGAGTCAAGACTCTTCATCACAGGAGTCTCAAAGTCATGAAATGCGAAATGCCAAAATCCTGAAATAGGCACATCAACAAAGGTTTCAGATACGGGGAGTTGGAGGAGTCAAGAGTCGAGATTCTTCATCACAGGAGTCCAGAAGTTGCGAAATGCGAAACGCCGAAATCCCAAAACAGGCACATCAACAAAGGTTTCAGATACCGAGAGTTGGAGGAGTCAAGAGTCAAGAATCTTCATCACAGGAGTCCCGAAGTTGTGAAATGCGAAACGCCGAAATCCCGAAACAGGCACATCAAAAAAGGTTTCAAATACCGTGAGTTGGACAAGTCAAGAGTCAAGACTCTTCATCACAGGAGTCCCGAAGTTGCGAAATGAGAAACGCCAAAATCCTGAATCAGGCACAATGAAGGCTCATGAATTTGTGAAATGATCTTGGCCATTGAATCCTAGCCGTTAGATCAAGGTTTGATCTAGACCATTGATCAGGCACAACGAAGGCCCATGAAGTTTATAAATAACAATTCAGAGAGACACATGGAAACCACTCGGGTCACGACACATGATCGAGTGACGCAAGAGTGACCTCACTCCGGGAGTTTTTCTTCGGGATTTTTAGCTTCATCACTCCCCTAAAGTCTCTAAGGCTGAAGTCTCGGGGCAAAGGATAGCCATTCAATCACCACGGATCATGGACCGTTGATCTGGAGAGTGAAGTGCTTATTTGATTGGAGAGTGGTCATATATCGTGGTCACATTGTCGAGAGCTGGAGAGAAGAGTTATAGAATCCAAGCTCTATTTTGGAGCTCGTGACATGGAGAGTCGACACGACTCGTCACAGAATCCCCAAAATGTGAAAGTGCGAAATACGTTTTTGAATAAGGTTGTGGTCACAGGAAGTGGTCACATCTGCAAAGGATGGAGGAAGGAGCTAGTGCAACCAAGATCCATTTTGGGGATCGCGACTTGGAGTGTCGAGACACTTCATCAAAGGAATGCCGAAATTTAAAATGTCAAAATGCCAAAATGTCGAAATTTCGATGTAGCCGGTGGTCACCGTCGGTGGTCTCGTAAGTGGAAGGAGCTAGCATAGCTAGGCTCCATTTCAAGGTTCACACTGTAACTGCTAGAAACCACTGATGGTTTCTTCCATAGGAATTAAAGAGGCCTTAGTGGGATTGCTAGAGGATCTGAAGAGTCTCAAGGCATCTGCCAGTGGAATGAAGAGTGTTGATAGAGGCGATTGACAGATGGAAGAGCGTTAAAGCCTGTAACTACAACAGAGAGGATGAGCTCGACTATGATAGAGAAGACAAAGAGTCTTGACTGATAGACATGCTAAGGAATCTCAACATAACACCCAGTGATGATGAACACATGGGCATAACCACCAGAAAAGATGAGGAATTTCCATGATGATCAAGAAGAGGACTCAACATTAGGAGAACATGTAGAAGACAGAGGGTGTGTTGATCCTTGAGTGAGTGAAGCAGAGAAAAATTGGAGTGGCAGTGAACAACCCGATGACCAGAACCATGGGACATTGAAGAGCATGTAGAGGCACTGTGCATGGAGGACAAAGAAGGTGCACAGATAGTATAAATACGCAGAATAGAGAAGAGATGGGGGCTGTTGTTGAGAGTGATTCAGGCGTGTAGAAGGAGGTAGCATACAACAACTGAAATACAGAGAAGAGGAATGGTGCATTCAATGGACATGGCACAGAGAGCATAAAAGGTAGAAGAACAAAAAGTGCAAGGAAAAGTGTGCAGGAGGACACTGATGCAGGTAGAGTAGAGCAGTGTAGCAGAATAGTGATGAGATCGATAAGCCATTGATAAATATCGTATCACTGTGATAAATTGATATAAAGAAAACTTGATATTCCAGGGTGGTAGGGAGGTGCTAGGGAGAACTATTGTCCTCAGAGGTTCAAGTGGGTACTTGAACCCAGGGAGTTGTAGCTTCCATCTTGTTGCAGCCAGAGAAACCAAGGTGGCAAAGTGGTGCAAGGAAGAAATTTTGTTCTCTATTTTATAGGTTGGTGCCTATGTGACTGGAAGTTGGCGCTTCCATCTAGTTGGTGTTGGAACACTTAGGGAGTTGTTTCTTCCTTCTATTGGGTGCTAGAGAAACTAGGCAGTTGGTTCTTCCTTCTAGTGGGTGCTAGAGAAACATAGGGAATTGGTGCTTCCTTCTAGTTGGTTCTAGAGAAAATAGAGAGTCGGTGCTCTCAACAATTTGCAGCTTGAAAAATAGAGGTTGTAGCCTCACAATGAGTTGGAGCTGATATGTATGATAATGTACAGAATGTAAAGATGACTTATCATACCAAGAAGAAGAGGTTTTTACCCTTTATGGGTTTCCTCAGGAAATATTTGTCTCTGTATATTTCATATGTGTGATTGATGTCGAATGTTCTATTGCTTACCTCCCTGCATTATTGTGATTTTCATTAATTTCTCTGCAAAGAGTTTAAAATAAACATAATTGTTTAAGCATGGTAACAACTGATTCACCCCCCCCCCTCTCAGTTGTCCAACAAATAGTTATTCTTCAAGGGAAGTTATGACTTCCAAATGTAGCTACAACCTCCAAATGTAAAGGGAGGGATAAACCTCCAAGATGAAGATACAATCCTCCAATATAAAGAGAGGGTTGAACTATCCATCCTTTCCCCTTCTTTCCTCACAATAATATATGAGATATAATAAAAATTTACATTAAATAATCACCATCAACCAACCATCACATAGAACCTGATAATGCTTCCAAAGACTTCTTCAACTTCTGCAATTCTTCAATTCTTGGAATAATATGATCTTGTAGATAACATTTCTCAATGTATTCTCTGAAACTTCTCCAATTTTCACTCCTTGAATCCTCCCCAAAAGAATTTATAGTGAGAATGGTATACCTTGTTCAATTATGGTTTATTCAGGACAACGAACTTGTATACAATGCCCCGGGCTCAATATTTAACATCAGATTCTAAAACTTGCACACAAGAAACTAATGTCTGTAATATTTACAATGAAATTGGTCTTACTTCATTTAGATTCTCTATGAATAAGTTATGACATTTTTACATAAAACACCTGTTTATTGACTAGCTTCAGGACTAGTCAAAAATCCTATCTTCCACATAGTGTATATGTAAAATTATAGTGAATAAAGAGTTGAATTGTTTACCATAGGTACCTTGATATGTCTTATCAATAACATATCAATTTCACCATATGAATCATTCTATAAAAAAAAGTTATAGAGAAAATGGTAAGATGACCTGTAAATAACATACCTTAGAACACTTCACCAAAAGACTTCACCCTCCCTTGAAATCCGACCTTCGTTACTTCTAATTTCCAATGAAATTCGACTTCTGTATAAAATGATTGTATAATGATATGTATTTATACCATTTATGTCACTTTATTTTAACATTAGGGATGACCTGCCACTTTCTTATTTTGTAATTCTTTTCTTTAATTGTCTTCAGGGCCGACCTATATTTCATTCTTCAATTCACTTTGTCATCCTGAAAAATTCATTTATCCTCAACCATGAGGATCCACATAAAGTTACACATACCACAAGAAACAACATGATGTATACTATCCATCCATGGGTGTTGTATCTGCATGTGCATAGTCCTTCATGTCCAAATACCTTCATCAATATTGCAATCCAAAACCAGTGACTAGTGTTGACATCAATGATAACAACCAATCTTCCAACAATTGTTACAAACATAAAAATTGTTGGTCTATTGTGATAATTTCATAATAGAATGAAGAAGAGATCATACCTGAAGAGAATCATAATCCAAGACTTCCTAAAGAAACTGGGCATAACAACGAAGGAATTTCAACCACCCAAGTTTTGCAAACAATGAAGAACCTCATCATCGAATTACAAGTGTTTAAAGAAGACAATGAAAAGATGAAAATGGAACATGAATACCAGTTAAAAATAAATGAAATATTGTTGCTTAGTATAGTAACAAAAAATCCCAAAGGACAATTAAAAAGAGGAAGAATTCAACAAAAGGTCCTCTAAAAACGTTGGTCATGAAACAAAAAATGAGAATAGTTCTTTTGAAGACACACACATGGCAGGAAACAAAACAGCTACAGGAAGAAAAAGAAATCAAGTAGATCACTTGGAAGGTGAATTCAAGAAAATAAAACCATCCACCTTTGACAAAGAACCAAGGACGGTTGAAGAGGCTGAAGCATGGCTACTAGATATAAATAAATACTTCTAGATTTACAATTACTCTAGTAATATGAAAGGCAGAATGACCATTTACAACTTAAAGGGAAAAACAAGTATCTAGTTGCAAGACTTGAAATTGGATAAGGGATTGAAAGAGAAATAGATGGACTGGTAAGATTTTAAGAAACATTTCAAGAAGAAATATTTGTCAGAAATCTATTACGAAAAAAATACTAAGGAATTCAATGAGCTAAGACTCGGACAAATTTCCATGGACAATATGATAAATAAATATCTTGAACTATTGAGAATTTTACCATACATCAAGGAAGACAAAGTAAAGATACAATGATTCTTAAGCTGTCTACCACAGTTGTACAAAGATAGAATTGAATTTGACAATCCCAAGACTTTAAACAAAGTGTTTAGAAAGGCTCAGATGTGTTATGATCAGTACAAACAAAGGTCTGAAATTCCCAAGGCACGAGAGGACAAGAAACAAGACAAAATGAATCAATGCATGAAAGGCTTCCAACCAACCCCTTTTTGGAATATGGCAAAGAGTTTCCAAAAGAAGGACTATCATTCCAGCACCCAGATTTCTCAAGGGGGAGGTAGACCAGTTAATCTAGGAGTCAAGAAAGTTGGGGACAACCCCAAAGAACCATTAATGTGTTGGCAGTGTGGAGAACCTCACTTGAGGATAAACTGTCCATGCTTAACTTCCACAGGAAGAACTACAGTTCATAACCTGGAAAAAGCTTCTACAGTAGGAGATATGGGCAGAAGCGTGCAAACAATTAATGCAATTGCAGATGGAAGGAAAGTTGATCATCAATCCACTATCGTGGAGGTTGAAGGTAAAATTCATGATAACCACATTTCTATATTAATTGACCGAGGAGCTAGTCTAAGTTATGTTACTCTTATTTTATCTAAATTAAACAAACTCAAGAAAGTAAAGCATGCTAATTCATGGTTAGTACAATTATCAACAGGGAACAATAGAAAAGTAACATATTTCATTCTTGAATGTGAACTCAACATAGATGATCAAAGTACAAAGTTAAACATGAACTTTTTACCTTTGGGATCTTACGATATAATCATTAGAATGGACTGGTTAGAGAAACATAAAGTAATTTTAAAATGTTACAAAAAGTCACTTACTTACATAGACGGGAACAACATAGTAAGGATGATACAAGGGATCAGAAAACCAGTTTCAGTTAGGCAGATATTAAGCATACATTTTAAGAAATGTATGAATAAGGGTTGCCAAGTTTATGTTGTTCAAGTAACTAATATGTTAGAAAAGGAAAACAAACCCAGTATAGAAGACTTTGCAGTCCTACATGGGTTTAGAGATGTATTTGTGGACGAAATACTAGAACTACCACCAAGAAGAGAGATATATTTCTCTATCGATTTACTACCTGGATCTGCCACGATATGTAAGGCACCTTATAGAATGAGTTTACCCGAATTAACGGAGATGAAAATTTAGTTGCAAAAAATGTTAGATAAAGAATATATCAGACCAAGTGTCTCACCTTGGGGAGCATCAGTTCTTTTTTTTTTTTAAATAAATATGGGACTTTGAGGCTATGCATTGACTACTGACAACTAAATAATATGATGATTAAAAATAGGTATCCTTTACCCAGAATTAACTACCTGTTGACCAAGTGGGAGGAGAAAAGATCTTATCTAAGTTAGATTTAAGGTATGGTTATCACCAAGTTAGAATAAAGGACGAAGATATAAATAAACCAACATTTAGAACATGATACACACACTATGATTTTTTCATAATTCAGTTTGGTCTTACTAATGTACCAACAACCTTTATGTGTTTGATGAATAGTATATTCAATGAATATTTGGATAAATTTGTATTGGTGTTTATCAATGATATTTTAGTTTATTCAAAAACAAAAGAAGAACATGAAGAACATCTTAAAATAGTATTGCATACCTTAAGGAAACACAAGTTGTATGCGAGGTTTGATAAGTGCAACTTCTACCAAAGAAGGATACAGTACCTAGGACACGTGATATCTGAAGAGGGTATTGCAGTTGATCTAGAGAAGATCAATGCCATTATGGAATAGCATATCCCTAATGATGTAGCATAAATTAGATCATTTATGGGAATTACCGGTTACTATCGAAGATTTATAGAAGGATTTTATAAGATCGTGTATCCAATTACATCTCTGAAGAAAAAGAAAATAAGGTTTACTTGGTCACAAAAATGTCAGGACAACTTTGATAAGCTAAAGGGACTGTTAATGACAACACCTATTCTAAGGATAGTGGATCCTGATAAAGACTTTACAGTTTGCGAGGATGCAAGAAAAGAAGGATTGGGAGGTGTACTAACACAATATGGACACGCCATCTTTTATGAATCACATAAATTGAAAGAACATCAACAAAATTATTTTACACATGATTTGGAGTTAGCAGTCGTAATTCATGTGCTGAAAATTTGGCGACTTTATTTAATGGGGAGAAAGTTTCTGCTACTAACCGACAACAATGGTTTAAAGTTTTTATTTAGTCAACCATATCTCAATGCAAGGAAAGAGAGGTGGATAGCCTTTTTAAGTGAATTTGATTTCGAAGTAAGACAAAAAAAAGACAAAGAAAACAAAGTTGCAGATGCCCTAAGTCGGAGGAATAACAAACTTTTTGAGATAAGTGTTAGAAAAGAAGAAAATGATATCGAACAAAGAATAAAATCTACAAGTTGTAATGATGAAGAATACATCAAAACAACAATAGAGTTACAAGGAAATGCAGAAAAAATGCATAAAACAAATCTGAGTTTAGATAAAAAAATGGATTGGTAAGGTTCAAAAACAGGTTGTACATACCTAATTCTGTTGATTTAAAGTCAACAATTCTTGATGAATTGCACAAAAGGTAATATTCTTGTCATCTAGGATACCATAAAATGATAACAACCTTACGAAAATTGTTTTAATGGCCTAACATGAAAAGTGAAACAACTAAGTACTTATCTAAATGCTTAGATTGTGTTGACGATCGAAATTGACCGCTCGTCAACTGGAGGGGTGGATCCGGTCCGGGGTTGTCTAAATAACCAAAGTCGTTTGGATTAATCCACTCTGACGGGTTTAGTGGCTCCGTTAGCCGATCTAGGTCCTAGGAAAACGAAAGAAAAACTAAGCTAAACAAACTAATCTAAGTGAAAAAACAACTTCTGCAAACTATATACAAATCTAATATATATATACAGTTTACTAACTAATATTACAAAACAATAATTCTACTTATTAAATGTTTAGTTATCAATACAATTATATTTCTATGATATGTACAGTATTCACAGATTGCAAATTTTTAATCCAAAACCTACGAAAATCATGTATAAATTGACAGCGAAGCTATTGTTCAATATTTTTTTGATTTTTTATAACTTTTATAAACAGGAAGTAAATTGACAGCTATCTAACTAAGCAGTAAGAATAGTAATATGTGATAAGAAATGAAATGATAGTTATCTAACAACAATCTATATTATATATTTGTCTAAACTACAGTGAATCCTTATATTAATTAAACTATTAAAATAAAATAATAGACTAACCTGAAATTATCGCCTCCTACTTGTCCTGTGTATAAGCATCTATGCTCATTGTTTGATGAAGTAAACCCGCATCACATACTCCAATACTTCGGGTAAACACGAAGCAACAACGCTTCAGAATTGCTAACGACAGAACAGATAAAGGATATGGCAACAACAATTTTATAATTTACGAACAATCACATCAAGATAAATCCCTCTGCAAAGATTAGTACATAGTTGTTCATTTAACAAAGAAGGTTAACCTTCTTTTCATTAAATTAAAATAGAGTAATTGTTGTAAGTAAAATGAGATACATCAAATATGGACAGAATTTAAATCATATCGCATCAACCTGTAACAAATCTTGATATCTAAAGTAGTCAATAATTTGATTACAAATTAAAATGCACAAAAAACTTGAACACAAGTAAGATAAATTGAAGCTAAAGGCGTACAAAAATCCACTTTCATTCGAGTCTGTATAATCATAAGTCCATAGTATCTATTCTCCCAACAATGATGGATTGTTTACAAAAATAATAAGTATATAAAGACCACAGGATAAAACAATCCTTGTGGAAAATATCAAAAACTGTTTGCAAAAAATATGGGAACAATCTCCCAGATTCCTATTTCTGCCTAAGACTAACAACCTAATCCCAAAACTGTGTAACAAAAAGCATGTTATAAAATGCCATTATCGATCCAACTCCCATTGGAAATTCGTGTGTACCTGTAGATGGACAAAAATAAACAATTTTAGATAGTGTTCAATTGTAAAATCAACATAAATTCGAATTTTATGACTAGCTACAGAATCTCACGATTTTGTAGCTGGTCATATTCACAAACATAATTGTATTAAATTAATTCAATCAAAATAGAACTATATTCGATTTATCAAACAAATCTTTTATACTAATTCAAAGAAAACACAATCGTTTATGCTAATTGAAAACCAACAAAATCAATTATGCTAATTCAAAAAAAACCAAATCATTCTAAAACCATTGTTGAAATAATATACCTTGGCTATAGGGATATGATTCGGTCATGATAATTTCGAGTTAATAATGGCAGTGGCTGCCTCAACATTTTTGAACACGACAGAGCCCATAGTCTTTTGTCTCTTATCATAAGCTTGCAATCTGTCATTTTCCTTGGTTAACACAGTCACCCGGTCCTCCAAGGACTTAATTTGGGATTGCAACAGAGGGACATATGTATAGTATCGTTCGAGCCATGAGTTGCATTCAGTGCACTATGGTTGACCAGGCTGAGTCACTGTAGGTGAAGGATATTTTAAATAACCAGGGGTTCCACTATCAAACTTGATCCCGGGGAAGTTAGGGTCATCCTTAAGGCACGGTGGGAGGTTGGATACGTAGTCGTAGGGTTTGACAGAACAAAGTCCGTGTGAGTATGGGTACTCCTCGGTCATAAATCGCTCAATCTCAGAATCTGAATCTTCACTCAAAACAATAGGCTTCTAGTCTGTGTTTTGTTTGGGTTTATTGCGAGCACACCTAGATACCCAGCATGCAGCCTTCTTTCCCTTGCTATTGACATCGGTGTTACCCTTGCCCTTTTTTCATGCATGCCTCTTACTAGGATTAACACTGTCTTTTTGGCATCAGTCAGGCAGGGTGTTGGGTAGGTCATCGTTCGGGTAGGTCGAGGGTTCAACAGCGAGTAGGAGGGTAGGAGGGGGCGTGATAGGCCAGACAAGGGTTTCAATGACCACAGTCTTGTCCACTTGACCATATTCAGGGATGACAAAGCCATTCCTCAACAAGAAATCTTCCCAATAGTCTCCACCTAACCTCAAATGATGGAGTATGATAATTTTAATCAAATAGTGATGGAAGAGGCTGGAATCGGCCTTCTCCCTCTTATAATGTTTAGCCATTTTATACAGACTGCGAAGGGGGTAATGAGGCATATTCAAAGGAAAATCTATGAAATTCATAAGCAACCGAAGATGGTAAAGAAAAACTAAACCATATCTACCTTCGCAAGTAACGAATTGCTTAACAATGGCCAATAAATCATGCCATCGAGAGTTAAGTGCTATGAATGGCACACCTTTGTCAAAATTGATAATTTTCCTCGAGGTAAACAAGAGAAGCCATGGCACTTCATCCACCTTCGAATTCTTAAACCACCTCTGCCCCTTGGCTGGAAAGCCTATGGCTGAGTTGACGAATTCTTCGTCCAATTCGAGTTGGATGTCCCCAACTTTGGCCCTGCATCCATCTTCGAATTCTTAAACCACCTCTACCCCTTGGCTAGCAAACCTATGGCTGAGCTGAGGAATTCTTCGTCCAATTCGAGTTGTATGTCCCCAACATTGGCCCTGCATCCATCGAATGTGAGGGAAAACTACTGAGCGACTGTGAGGTTGAAACCCTCGAATTTTTGAATGAACATTAACCAACCATTACTCTCCAGGTCCTCACGAGCGTTATCAAATAACAGTAGATTTTGGATGCCATTGGGTTCTATGCACACTACAGGGGCCATAGGAGAGAGCACACAGTCAACAGGGTAAATGGTGAGGGGGTTGGACAAGGTAGACACAGGACTAACTTCCCGCAGGTTTTCCCAAAACAAACAGAGGTAGCCCGAGGTGCAAGGTAGACGTTAATGCTTATGCGTGCGAGGGTGGTGGAATGAATTGAAACCATGCAAAACATTCATGTTGGCATGTACAATCGATGGCGCCTTGGTAATTTAAATCACTTTTGGTGTGTGTCAAAAACAATGTAAACAACATGCCAGACGAATAATGATTGAGAACCATGACAAGTCGACCCGAATGTTTGAACAAGCAATAGCATTTGTATGATTTAAAACAAAACAACATATCGAATATTGCACCAAATATTTAATCATAAAATTAATACGTTCTATGAAACCATTGCACCAAGTATTTAATCAAAGACACCACAAATCATTGCATCATGAACTTATGAATTGAAACCATATTAACAAAAATGCAAAGTGAATAAAATTTCGGTGTTTTGACAAATGTATGACCATTATTGAGTTAAAGGTGAAATGACCACATGAACAAAAGGATTCATAACAATCCAAAGATTATTTTAATGCCATCGACATGACTTCGAACTCAAGGTTTTCACGCTTGCAGTTGTGAAAATGAAAATGAAAGGCAGGTGTGCGAATGCGCAAGATAATAGTGTCATTTTGTTTAAAGAATTTTGACAAGTATTGAGGGTTCAAACCGCTTGTGTAGGTAGCTTGTAAGGAAAAGATAAAATTGCAAAATGGTTGCCAACAATGGCGACACACTGGTAGAAGAAGTTATCTCTGCCAAAAGAACAAATCCAGATTAGGATAATGAGAATAATTCTAACTCAAAAACAACCAGAAAATTGTTTAAACATCATCATTAATCAAAAAATTCCAGTTGTGCTCAAAAGATGAAAACTGATAACAGTCTTAAGACAAGCGAGTCATGATATTAAACATAAAATCTTCAATATTGTTGACAGAGCCACTGCTGCCAGCAGGCGTCCATAGCCTCGACAGGGTTTCCATTTAACCCACTCTGATATATGTATCCTACCAAGAAGTTCTAGATCAGAATAAAGGACATTTTAAGGTCAAGAGATTCCATACTTGCGAATTTTCATATACCCGACATTGCTTCACTGCCAGCTGGCCTGTTCAGTACCCCGACGAATTTATCTTGGCATCATGCATGCATTTACCTGCTTCCAGTAGACCTATTTAGTATCCTGGCGGGTTTACAAGCACGTGCCACAACTCTTTTAATGATTTGTTTAGTTTTTAAAAATATATAATTGAGCGGGGTGACACTGAAAATTATAATATTTGAGACATATTTTTACAGACCTTGAAAGAATTTTTTAAACTGTCCTTCATTAAGATTCAGAGATGGTTTGTTTACAAAACCGAACTTTGAAAGTAGGGAGACATATTTTGAGTTATTCCCTTAAGGAATAGGGAGAGCGTAAGAAGAAAATGGATGATCGTGACAAGCTTCACTTACAAATTGAAATCAATAAACTTCTTTCAAACAACAGGCTTTCCTCAACATGGTTGTAAATTTCAGAAGTATATTACAATTGATGTTTAGACAACTTTTCAGCAGTCATTTCAGAGAAATAATTTTTTGTTTTCTTTGTCTGAATAGTTCAAAATGCAGGTATGTGTATTTCCAAAATCAAAAACTGATAAGTGTAAGGAAAAAATCAAAACCAAAACAACAAAAGAAAAGAAAAAAAAAAAAAAATATTTACACAGTATACACATGGTTGTCATCAAGCGAAATACCTTTTTAGAGCTTGGCCATTCACCAGATAGGTGTCTGGCTATCCCTCTAGATTCTGTAATCAGAAAGAGCTAGGACCCAATTTCTTAGCAATTAAAAATGGTCCTAGCCATAAGTTCTGAAACTTCGTATGCTCTCCCTTTCCCTCATGTGGTTTGTCCCATTTCAAAACAAGGTCACCTACTTCGAAGTTCCTGTCAGAGGTAGAGTTGGAATCAAACCATCTTTTGACCACAAGTTGATGCTGATCTAACTTACGTTTTGCTTGAGCTCTTACCTCTTCTAGTTTTATTAAAGCGTTAATTCAATTCTCCAAAGGGGGGCAGTCTTCTTCTTGTATTTTCTGTGATAGTTGTAGTGAGGGAAGAAGAATATGTGGTGGCAGAATTGCTTCTCTACCATAGAAGAGAAAGAAGGGAGAGTTACCTACAATATTTTTCGGTGTCCCTCTATCATCCGAGATTGCGTTTAACAATGCATTATGCCAATTTTTGGGATTTTCAGATATCATTCTCTTGATTATTTTAATCAGATTCTTATTTGTTGATTCTGCCAATCCATTGCCCTGAGGATAATAACTGGCAGAATATTTCAATTTAATTCCCTTTTCTAGAGAGAACTCACTCATCTCAAGAGACGAAAAATAAGAAGCGTTATCGAAATCTAAATAGTTAGGGATACCAAAACGAGTAATAATATTCTAATTTAAAAAGGAAATTACCTGACTAGTATTTACATCTCTTAAGGGGGCAGCTTCAAACCACCTGCTGAATTAATCTATGGTTGTTATGATAAACTTATGTTTCTATGAGGATGGTGGATTGATTGGTCCTATAATATCAAGACCCCACTACTGAAAAGGGGAGTCTACCGAAACAGGCTGCAAAGGAAAGGCTGGTTTCTGTATCCGCCCGTATGCTTTTTGACATATGATACACTTGCGACACAAGGCATGAGCATATCTAAAAAGTGTGGGCTAGTAATAACCAACTCTTAAAACTTTATGGGTAGTGTTTTCCCCACCAAAATGTCCACCATCTTCTCCTGCGTGCAATTCTAGTAAGACCTTTTCTGCTTCATCTTTCTCAAGACAGCGCATTAGTACTCCATCAAAATTTTGACGAAATAGAATACCATTAATCAACTGAAAGGTGACAGATTTTAATCTTAACGCTCTTATTTTAGTGGGATCTAGGTGACGGGGGGCTAACCCATGTTCAAGACAAAAATTTATATCATCATACCAGGGACTGACAGAGTTTTGTGCATAGCAGATTGAATTTTGATTGTGCTGTCTTGGGTTTGACATATCATTTTCTTCTTGTTGTCCTGCTGTTGAGTCAGCAACTAACTTGCATATCCCTTGGCCTCTCACTATTTGTGCTGGGGTGATTTCTGTGTCATACTCTTGTAAGGAGGTGACCCAGTTCGCCATCTTTTCGCCTAGTTCTTTCTGCACTAACATATTTCTGACGGCTGGGTAAGGGACAATAATTTTCGTCCTAGATTTCAAAAGATAAGATCAGAAGTGCTTTACTTCTTTAAAAACAGCATAGGCTTGATGATCTACTGTTGGGTAATTAAGTTCTGCGCCTTTGAAAGAAGAGCTCATAAAGGCAATTGGGACTTCATTGTTTTCAGCGTTCTTTTGAGTTAGGACAAAAGCGTAGGAGTGGTCAGAAAAAAATGTGTAGAGCGTGAAGTCTTGTGAAAAGTCGGGGCTCATGAGAGAAGGAGCATCTATTATGGCATTTTTTATTAAATTAAAATCTCGGTTCTCTAAGGGTCCCTAGTGATATTGCATGTCTTTCTTAATTAAATTATGTAAAGGTCTCACCATTTCAGAGAAACTGGGGACGAATCTCTTGACAAAGTTTATCTGGCCTAAGAAAGACTGCATAGACTTTTTGGATGAGGGAGGGGGAAGTTTCGAGATGACTTGAGTCCTTTCAGGGTCGATAATCATCACTTTGCTTGACACAATAAATCCTAAGAGCTTACCTTGTTCTACTGTGAAGATAGATTTTTTAGGATTTAAGGAAATGCCATACTTACGACATCGTTGTAGAACGACTCTTAAATGAGCTAGATGATCAATTTTGTTTTTTGAGAATACAGTAACATCATCTAGGTAAACCATGGAAGATTGATTGATTAAGCCTTGGAAAGCGATGTCCATCTCTCTCTGGAAAGTGGCATCGACATTAATGAGTCCAAAGGGCATTTTCCTATAAGCGTAGGTGCCCCATGGAGTGCAGAAGGTAGTTTTAAGTTGTTCTGGAGGAGACATCAGGACATGGTTGTACCCTGAAAAACCATCCAATAAGGATAATATTTCAGAACCAGATACCTGTTGAAGGATCTGTTCCATGGGTGGGATAGGGTAGTTGTCTTTATCATATGCTCGATTAAGGTTTCAGAAATCAACGCATAGTCAGATTTCACCACTCTTCTTCCGGACAGGGACAAGGTTAGAAACCCATTGTGTGTGCCTAACTGGGAAAATTATCTTAGCATTCAGGATTTTATTTAATTCTTTTTTGATGGTCGGTTCGAGCTTAGGGTGCATCTTTCTTAACTTTTGTTGAAACGACAAGGTTTGCGGTTTCATAGGAATGATGTCTTGTATGATGTTAGGGTCAAAAGTTTTAAGGTCATCATAAGTCCATGGAAAAACATCTTTGAATTCCTTAAATAATTTAATAAATGTGCCTTTTTCTTGTTCAGAACACCCCACTCCTAAATTAATGCACTGTGGATTGTCATTAGTTCCCAAGTTTATTTTTTCATACGATAAAGAGGAACTATTTGTTTTACAGTTGACCAATTTCTTGAATTTGTCTTGAAGATCGTAAAAATTTTCTAATATAACTACAAATTTAGAGATAGAATTTACCATGTCCGATGAAGATTCAGGAGATCTCGGATCTAGTATTACCGTGAAATCACGCAGATTGTCGTCATGAGTGCATTCGTCGATCACCGCACCTTGGAAAGTTTCTTCCATATGCAGGAAACTAATGATTTGTTGATCATCATCGAAGACCCTCCAATTCATGATGTTGTCGGGAACGGATGGCCTGAACAACAGTTCGACGGAGAATGCATTCGGGGACAAGCCTTCTGCAGGAAAGTGTTTGGAAGCTACATTAGCTAATAAATCAGCTTCAGAATTATTCAATCTAGGAATAGAATTTATGTTGAAAGAAAAAAACTTATTCATTAAATTCCATAGCTCAGATTGGTAGCTTTTAAGATGCGGAGATAGACAATGGATAGAATCTCTTACCTGTCTAACCATGATTTTCGAATCGCCAAAGACAGTCAAATTTTGAATGTTCATATCTAATGCTTTTCTGAGACCTTGCAATAAAGCCTCATATTATGTTGTGTTGTTTGTACATTCAAATTCTAACTTGCATGCAATCAGGGTTTTGTTACCTGCTGGATCAACAATAACGCAGCCTGCACCAGCTCCTTCTTTGGACTTTGACCCGTCAAAGTAAAGAGACCATATTTGATTTTTATCAGGTGCATGAAGCCATTGTGTAGAAACTGTTGGATGCATATGCGCCACAATCTCAGACTGTTGTTCCAGATTAATGATAGCTAATGTCTTGGCCATGAAATTGTTGAAAAAGGTATCCATCCCTTGTATTTCGGGTGAATCGACAGAAGGTGTAAATGGTTCATTAGGATCATTTAAATCTGTGACCGTGAGATTTAGGTAACATTCACGATTTACCTTGATTTTGTTGGGCTTGTCGTTCTCGGGCAACCACAGGTGAGACCAATCTGTCGCGAAATAGTCATGTAGCTGCTCTGACCAGTCTCTGCTTAAAAACAAACCATAAACTTATGGAATATCCACAACAATAATATCAATCACTTGGTGAACTTTGGGGTTAGACAATAATCTTATAAGCACATTCCTTAATTCGCCTATAACTTTAACACTAGTTCTATCAAGTTGGATGATCTTTAAGGTGGATGGTTCAACTTTAGCATTAATCCTCTGACACATAGACCATGGAATTACATTGGATGACGCTCCTGAATCTACCATACAATTGTGCACGTTTCTATTAAAGATTTCAAAAATTCACAAAAATGGAGGTACATTTCTGCGAGTACTAATGGTGGAAGTTTGTGGCTTTTTACTCGCAGCCTCTAAAGCTAATTTATCTACATTTGTTACATTATTTACAGGAAGGCCTCCCTTCTCGTGAGGATCAGAATTGTTCTTAGCAGAAGCCTTATGAGGAACTTTTAGATTGTCTTGAACAACTTTGTTACTTCTTGAATTACCGTTTTTGTTATTCTCTGCAATATTTGGTAACATTTTTTGTAGCAGAAACAGAAATTTTAATAATTCATAAACATAAATGTTAGCTCTTAAATTTTTTATATATTCAACAAAATCATAATCTAAGTTGGGGTTTACATGAATCTGTTTAGTCTCAGCTGGTTTAGACTGTTTTGGGGGCAAATTCGTAGTGTTTTCTGAAGAAGGTTTGTTTGTTGTCTTACTCCTAGTATTGTAGGGATGTACTGTCTCGAAATTAGCTTAAAAAATGCTATCCGAGAAGTGTCCAAAAATGTTCAGAGAAGATTATTCTTCTTCAAATATCCCTTGTTCAACTACTTCCTCATGGATCTCAGGGGGCATCAAGTTATCCTGGGCTTCTAGAATTGTTTGCATGGCGAATTGCAGGCTTTCTAGATTTAGGCCCTCGGTATTTGAATTAGGTCGGTTGGTGGGAAAAGGCTTCCTAAACAAGGGTTTATAAGGACCTTTGCTCGAAGAAGCTTCTTCGGCCATCCTTTTCAAATCTATAACTTGATTTGACAGTTTTTGAATGACTTTTGTTAAGTTTTCTAAATCTAAGCTTTCAGGTTGTGTTTTATTTTGAGCAGGTCTAGGGAGGATTTTGATTTTCTTTTTGGAAGAAGAACTAGTCTTTGTTTCATTGTTAGTAGTGTCTTTTAAACTAAGGATGTCTTTCTCAATATGACTGGCCTCTTCGAAGGCCTCTAACAACATGGCTTTCTTAGATCGCTTTACCCAAATGGCTATACTTTGATGTAAGTCTTTAGTATAGTACGTTATGATAAGATTCTTGGCAGGCATCGAGTCCATAGGGATTCAGTTTTTTAGTGTTAAGAATCTTTGGTTAAATTCTTTGATTTTCTCTTTGGGGTTCATTCTTAAACTAGAAAGCTCCATGACTAGAACTTCTAGGAACTTATCGTCTCCAAACTTCTCAATAAAGAAGGATTCAAACTTCTCCCATGATACGATCGTATGGGGCTGCTGGGCAAAGTACCAAGTAGAGGCATTGCCCTCAAAAGTATAAGGGAACAACCTACAGACTACGTCTTCATGCTCGAAATTACAGAGTCTAATGGCTAACATAAACTTTTTAATGTGATCTTTGGCGATCTGTTTAGAGTCAGGGTCAAACTTGGGGAGCCACTTCTCCGGACATTTGGGTAAGGGATGTTGAGGCCCGGGTATAGTTATTGCATCTTGGTCGAGCCAGGGTTTGGAAGGATTGTTCTGGTTGGCCATTGGTGTGGGCAGTGTGGAAGGCTAGGAAGAGGAACTACCTTCGTTAGAAGAGTCTTCTCCAGAAGAAGAAGGGGATGATGGAGGTGGTGAGGGTGGTATTCTAGATCCTCCTGCAGCAGGAGTGAGGATTGGATCTGTAGGGTTTAAAGTGAGGTTAGTGCCTCCAAGTTGTTCTCTGATATCAGAGAAATCTAATGGTTGGTCCAGAGGTCGATTTGGTTGTCTTAAACGGGTGAAGGCACTATGTGTTCTTAAAAGATATTGGTGGACAATCTCTTGTACGTCACCACCTGTAGGATTTGGGGTTACTAGTTCAACTGTGATCCATAGATCGTCGTTTGATGTGGTTGTTGTTTGAGGGACGATGTTGTTGTTAGAATGACTTCTTGTCACTATAGGTGAGCGGTTGGGTGGTGGAGGAGTCTTACGACCGCCTTGTGCCATTAATAATTTCCAGGCCCTCCTTCTAGTGCCATTTGTTGATGATCGAAATTGACCGCTCGTCAACTGGAGGGGTGGATCTGGTCTGGGGTTGTCTAAATAACCCAAGCCGTTTCGATTAATCCACTCCAATGGGTTTAGCGGCTCCGTTAGCCGATCTAGGTCCTAGGAAAATGAAAGAAAAACTAAGCTAAAGAAACTAATCTAAGTGAAAAAACAACTTCTGCAAACTATATACAAATCTAATATATATATATACAGTCTACTAACTAATATTATAAAACAATAATTATACTTATTAAATGTTCAGTTATCAATACAATTATATTTCTATGATATGTACAGTATTCACAGATTGCAAATTTTTAATCGAAAACCTGCGAAAATCATGTATAAATTGATAGCGAAGCTATTGTTCAATATTTTTTTTTATTTTTTATAACTTTTATGAACATGAAGTAAATTGATATATCTAACTAAGCAGTAAGAATAGTAATATGTGCTAAGAAATGAAATGATAGCTATCTAACAACAATCTATATTATATATCTGTCTAAACTACAGTGAATCCTTATATTAATTAAACTGTTAAAATAAAATAACAGACTAACCTGAAATTATTGCCTCCTACTTGTCATGTGTATAAGCATCTGCGTTCATTGTTTGATGAGGTAAAACCGCATCAGATCCTCCAATACTTCACATAAAAACGAAGCAACAATGCTTCAGAATTGCTAACGACAGAACAGATAAAGGATATGGCAACATCAATTTTATAATTTATGAACAATCAAATCACGATAAATCCCTCTGCAAAGATTTGTACATATTTGTTCATTTAACAAAGAAGGTTAACCTTCTTTTCATTAAATTAAAACAGAGTAATTGCTGTAAGTAAAATGAGACACATCAAATATGGCCAGAATTTAAATCATATCACATCAACCTGTAACAAATCTTGATATCTAAAGTAGTCAATAATTTGATTACAAATTAAAATGCACAAAAAACTTGAACAAAAGTAAGATAAATTGAAGCTAAAGCTGTACAAAAATCTACTTTCATTCGAGTCTGTATAATCATAAGTCCATAGTCTCTATTCTCCCAACAGTGATGGATTGTTTACAAAAATAATAAGTATATAAAGGCCACAGGATAAAACAATCCTCGTGGAAAATATCAAAAACTGTTTGCAAAAAATATGGGAACAATCTCCCAGATTCCTATTTCTGCCTAAGACTAACAACCTAATCCCAAAACTGTGTAACAAAAAGCATGTTCTAAAATGCCATTATCGATCCAACTCCCATTGGAAATTCATGTGTACCTGTAGATGGACAAAAATAAACAATTTTAGATAGTGTTCAATTGTAAAATCAACAGAAATTCGAATTTTATGACTAGCTACAGAATCTCACGATTCTGTAGTTGGTCATATTTACAAACAAAATTGTATTAAATTAATTCAATCAAAATAGAACTATATTCGATTTATCAAACAAATCTTTTATACTAATTCAAAGAAAACACAATCATTTATGCTAATTCAAAACCAACAAAATCGCTTATGCTAATTCAAAACAAACCAAATCATTCTAAAACCATTGTTGAAAGAACATACCTTGGCTGTAGGGATACGATTCGGTCAGGATAATTTCGAGTTAACAATGGCAGTGGCTGCCTCAACATTTTTGAACATGACAGAGCCCATAGTATTTTGTCTCTTATCATAAGCTTGCAAACTGTCATTTTCCTTGGTTAACATAGTCACCCGGTCCTCCAAGGACTTAATTCAGGATTGAAACAGAGGGACATCTGTATAGTATCATTCGATCCATGAGCTGCATTCAGTGCACTATGGTTGACCAGGCTGAGTCACTGTAGGTGAAGGATCTTTTAAATAACCAGGGGTTCCACTGTCAAGCTTGATCCCGGGGAAGTTAGGGTCATCCTTAAGGCATGGTGGGAGGTTGGATACGTAGTCGTAGGTTTTGACAGAACAAAGGCCGTGTGAGTATGGGTACTCCTCGGTCATAAATCACTCAATCTCAGAATCCAAATATTCACTCAAAACAATAGGCTTCTGGTCTGTGTTTTGTTTGGGTTTATTGCGAGCACACCTAGATACACAACATGCAGCCTTCCTTCCCTTTCTATTGACATTGGTGTTACCCTTGCCCTTTTTTCTTGCAGGCCTCCTACTAGGCTTAACACTGTCTTTTTGGCATGAGTTAGGCAGGGTGTCGGGTAGGTCATCGTTCGGGTAGGTCGAGGGTTGAACAACGAGTAGGAGGGTAGGAGGGAGCCCGACAGGCCCGACAAGGGTTTCGGTGACCAAAGTCTTGTCCACTTGAACACATTCAGGGCTGACAAAGCCATTCCTCAAAAAGAAAGCTTCCCAATAGTCTCCACCTAACCTCAAATGATGGACTATGATAATTTTAATCATACAGTGATGGAAGAGGATGGAATCGGCCTTCTCCCTCTTATAACATTTATCCATTTTATACAGACTACGAAGGAGGTAATGAGGCATATTCAAAGGGAAATCTACGAAATTCATAAGCAGCCGGAGATGGTAAATAAAAACTAAACCATATCTACCTTCACAAGTAATGAATTTCTTAACAATGGCCAATAAATCATGCGATTGAGACTTAAGGGTTGTGACTGGCACACCTTTGTCACAACTGATAATTTTCCTCGAGGTAAATAGGAGCGGCCATGGCACTTCATCCACCTTCAAATTCCTAAACCACCTCTGCCCCTTGGCTGGAAAACCTGTGGCTGAGTTGAGGAATTATTCATCCAATTCGAGTTGGATGTCCCCAACTTTGGCCCTGCATCCATCTTCGAATTCTTAAACCACCTCTGCCCCTTGGCTGGAAAACCTGTGGCTGAGATGAGGAATTCTTCATCCAATTCGATTTGGATGTCCCCAACTTTGGCCCTGCATACATCGAATGTGAGGGAAAACTGTTGAGCGACTGCGAGGTTGAAACCCTCGCATTTTTGAATGAACACTAACCAGCCATTACTCTCCAAGTCCTCACAAGCATTATCAAATAATAGCAGCTTTTGGATGCCATTGGGTTCTATGCGCACTACAGGGGCCATAGGAGAGAGCACGCAGTCAATAGGGTAAATGGTGAGGGGGTTGGACAAGGTAGACACAGGACTAACTTCCCGCAGGTTTTCCCAAAACAAACAGAGGTAGCCCGAGGTGCAAGGCAGACATTAATGCTTATGCGTGCGAGGGTGGTGGAATGAATTGAAACCATGAAAAACATTCATGTTGGCATGTACAATCGACGATGCCTTGGTAATTTAAATCAGTTTTGGTGTGTGTGTTGACGGGCGAAAATGACCGTCCGTCAACTGGGAGAGTGGAACCGGTCCGGGGTTGTCTAAATAACCCAAGCCGTTTGGTATGGACCACCCTGACGAGTTTAACGGCTCCGTTGGCCGCTCTAAGGTCTCATAAGGAAACCGAAGAGAAAGTAATTTAAGCTAAATGATCTAAACTAAGGAAACTAGAAACTAATAAAAACTAACTAAAACAAACTAACTACCTAAATAAAAGAAATTAAACTAAAACTAAGGAAACTAGAAACTAATAAAACAACTAAAACTAACTAAACTAATCTAACTACAAATTACTAACTACTTATATACACACAATCTACTAACTATGATCATAATAACTCAAATCAAC
>ML778269.1:998774-1011103 GCA_009831015.1 Picea engelmannii | reverse complement strand
TGCTTCCTGAAGTAGGTTACAGGACAAACAAGACATAAAAGAAATCATAACAGTTTTCAGATTATGAATTTACGCAAGAGGGAAGCCTACAATACAACAAATTCATACATGCTAATCCAATTCATAAAAAAGACAAGGCTATCTTTTATAAACTGAATCCTTAAACTGTTATATCTTTTATCAAATTAGAAGTAACAAGGTATGCATAATAATAAGAATTATATCACTTGAATTTGATTTAGACAACAAGGTGATACTAAACCAGACACAATATGATATACAAAACTTGGAACAAAGTGTCAATGTATTGAGAAGCAAAGGCTATAACAACGCATCAATTCTGCTCCAGTTTGAGGAACCTCTGTGTATTTTGGACAGGAAAGAAACAATACTACGGAACAGAGCCATCGCCCAGGTAAAAGTGTATTGGAATCACTTTAGCCCTGACGAGGCCACTTGGGAATTGGAGGAAGATTTGCAGAAATCTTATCCAACCCTATTCCGAGAGAGGAATGAACACTAAGAACGATGGTTTACTTAAGGGGGAGAGGATGTAATATCCCCCAAAATATTAGAATATTAAATTCTAAGTGTACTTTGGAATAAATTTTCATTTTTGGGAAATTCGGATTTGGAAAATATTTGCCATTTATGGCAAATCTGAATTTTGAATTTTATTATTGTAATTAATTATTGGATGAATCTTGGGCAAATATTTGACTTGCCCAACTAACTTATTTTATTTTTACACATGTGAAAGACAAACTTTTTATAAATTAAATGGTTGAATACAAATGAAACAACCAGGTTAAAAATAGCTGACTATAACTCCATGAGTGGGGAAGATATTTGAGTTACCTCAAGGCTGATTTTTGCAAGTGGGAAATATTGTATTTGACCACTAGAAGCTCCTTAAAATCATGGATTTGTAAAGCTATGAATTTCCCAAGGAGGGAAGGAAAGACCTTGGCACAACATGCATATAAAAAAAACATATGGAGGAGGCAGGATGTTGTTTAGTATGTTGGAGAAAGGAAATCTATATTTTTTTGTTATGAGCACTATGAGTGTGAGGCAAAGGAATTTCTGAGATGTGGATGGTGACTCTAGCTAAAGAGGATCATTTCAGTTCTCCCTTATGGACTCATGGTCAAGTTAAGGGTTGAACAGGGCAATTGAACTTCATTGTTCTATTCTACGGTTGGGTGGAATGTGGTTGTTCCATTTGTATACCAATATCAGGTTTCCAGATATGTACCTTCACTTGCATTCCTTGTCAATATTATGTTTGATTATTAATTTTTAGGAATGTGATGGGTTATGTGATGATGGTATATATATATGTGTGTGTGTGTGTGTGTGTGTGTGTGTGTGCTCACCTTGCAAGAATAACAGAACTACTGTATGTTCCTAGTAATAATTAAGTAGGTTTATACATATATTTATGAATGAATGTATAAACACATATATGTATTCATACATAAAGAAATGATAGAACTGTTCTATGTTCCTATTGGTCATTAAACATGTTATATAGATATAAATGACTGCATATACATATATGTGTGTTCATGCATAAAGGAAAAATAGAACTTCTCCTATGTTCCTATTGACCATTGATTTATATATGTTAAATTTATATTCAGATCAGTATAACACCATAGTGAATATATAGAAAGAATAACAGTTTGAATACAACTTTCATTACTACAGAAAACATAGTGGTGAGCTCAAAGTATCTTACAAAATCAACCCTTGTATTCAATTGAGCATTGTTCAAAATATTACAATATCATAGACCAAAGACTCCATAGTAACTTTTAATGTAAACATAATTCTATGAAGTACATAGAGAATCTTGTTGTAATCGAGGTAAGGTACACCTAGATCGGAACTCGAATACCTTTCGAAGAAGAGGTTTCCTCGATCCATTTTCCTCGATTGTATAAACCTGCAAAAGGAGAAAAACGAGGGTTTAGTAATCTATACTAGAATTTTCATTCTATGGAAATTAAGTATAAATAATAAGTTAAACCAATACTTATCTTGATTTCGGTGAAGAAACATATCGCCACTTGTTCTTGTGGGAAAATTTGTCCATGACCGAAAAGGAGGAGGAGTGGACCCAAAATTGACTGATGGGTACCCTTGTAAAACAAAATAGGGCCCCATCATTAATTTAATGTAATTGTGCATAAATATTCACTTATAAAATAGAGAAAGTGAAAGTAAATAACTAGAATCGAATATAGATTGTGCATAGACTAAGAAAACAGAGTATATACTTACACAGAGTGTAAATCTACAATTCCTACATGGATTAAGACTGCTATCTATAATTACATAGAGCACATTTACGAATCCCCACAGAGGGTAAGAAATGTGTTTGCATACATAGAGAATGAATTACGATTTACAGAGTGTTGATACATATAGTTTACACAGTGTAATCATGAATCCCCACAGAGGGTAAGTAACATTTTTTTCATACAGGGAGAATGAATTACGAGTTCTACAGTGTTGATATATATATTTTAGACCGAATGTAATCATGAATCCCCACTTTGGGTAATTAATGCTTTTTTATACTTAGAGCATAAGTCATAGTTTTTACAACGTTGAGATATTCTACACAACGTAATTATGGATCCCCACAGAGGGTAAATGATGATATTATGAACACAGAGAGTAAATTACGATCCCATGAAGTGTTAACATAGTTTACACAGAGATTAATTACAAATTCTGATAGAGGGATTTACACTGTGATGCAGGAGCATCACCAACATCAAGCGAGCCAACGTGGAAGCAAAAGACAGTTGGACGAGCGCCAGCACAAATTTTGAAATCACCTTGAAGTTGATGCGCAATCTTAAATGAAGCCCTTAAGAAGGAGCACACTTGTATAATGTAAATAGACCTTGAGCAATTTTATCTCGTCCTTAGTAGGTAGAAGGCATTTATGGTAGTTAATGTAAAGTAGATAGAATTCAATTCTAGATTAGACAGTTTTAGAGCGTGAGAGGGAAATGAGATATAGACACCCTCATTGTGTATTGTAAGATGATGAAGAAGCAGCATTGTTGAGAAGAGCATAGAAGAGAAGAAGAGAATTGTGTAAGAACACCCATGTACAGATATTTGGATTAATAGAAAGAGCTTGCTTCAACTTCATGGTTTCGTGTTTGTTCTCTATGTATTGATGTTGAATGATATGCTCATGAATGTTTGCTTCTTGTTATGCATTTGCTTTATATGCTATGTATATGATTTCATGTTTTGAGTTTGAAGTCTGAAAGGAAGTAGGAATGAGTTTCAATTGTTTCTCTATCTGAACAAGGGTTCCTGCAAGGAGTGCAGTCGAATTGTCCGCAAGGAGTGCGTTGACAAAGGGTTCAGATAAGGATAACTTTTGTTCTCATTCACACAAAGGTTCAGTCAGGCACGGGAGCCATGCAAGGAGTGTGCAGGCTGAGCAAAGTCTTGGGGTTGTGGACCTGAGCGAAGCATTGAGAGACTATTGTTTCAGGTGTGCACAGGGTCGAAGGAAATTCAACACTCGAAGTGTCTGACGGTTTCCACAAGGAGTGCATGCAAGAGTCTTCTTTGAGGCTCAGAGTTATAAGGAAGCTTACGAAGGATAAATCCTTATAACCGCAGAAAGGGTTGCACAGAATTTGTACCTAGAAGAATTAGGAAAGCGTCGTAAGTTTGCACCACAGGTGGATAAGTTGGTGGAGGAACACTTAGCTATTCATAGAAATCACCAAGGAGGAACGGTCGGTCGGAATTCTCTGAGGAGGATTCGCGAAATCTCGTGAGTCGTTAGATATCACGGAGGAACAAGCGAGATACGGTGAGTATTCCCTAAAGGTTCTAAGCCCAGGAGGAGGAGAACTATAGATCCAAGCCACAAGGGTCGTTGGATTTACATGTGGATATCTATATCGGGGTTTCGTCGGTGGAAGTCCCATAAGTCTTGCAACAGGAATCGCGATATCAAGAAACACGATATCCCGAAAGTCAAGAGGATTTGTGTGGGCCACGGAGGATTCAACGAGGTGGACAGGTGGCATGCTATTTCGGAGATTCGTGAAGTGAAATCCTGAACAAATTGCGTTAGGATTCGCGATATTGCGAAGTCCGAAATGTCGATGGAGTGAAGGACCGTTGAAAGGTCAAACACACGAGTGTATCGGAGTTTAGACAAATCAGGAATTGGGAGTCGAGGAGACAAGTTTCTCGACATCACGACCGCCGAAATCGTGATAGGGGAAGTCCTGAAAGGGAAAGAGAAGGGTCAGCATTGACTGTTTCGGGTTTCGGGGATTCGAAGGACCAACGCTTGACCACTGGATTCGCAAAGTTGCGAAGTCCGATCTCTCGAGTGTAAAGAGGGGATCCCGTGAGAGTTATTGTGGGTGCAAATTTCCCGATAGGGAAATAGAAGAACCGTTTAGAGTTCTTCAGGCCAGTGGAAAAGGAAAGATCCTGTGTTGACGTGGACCTTCCAACCTGCGGGTTGTGGAGGGAGCGTGCATCAACGTCAAGTTTGGTATCAGAGCTAGCAGAAAGATTCTTTTCTTTCTGTAGCAGAGAAGAAAGAGAATTCACCATGCCGCCAAGGAGAAGGGACAGGCAATCACCCAATCCACCAGAGGATAGGGAAATGCCAAGAAGAAGGGGCAGGCAGATGATGGATCCATCCATGGAGAGAGAGATGCGTGATCTACAAGCCAGACTCGAAGACATGGAGACAACACAAAGACGCACAGTCAGTGCTGGGGATCTAAGTGATTCCGAAAGTGAGATTGAAGTAGATCATGAAGAAGAAGTTGCAACTGAAGACGTAGCAAATGAACGTTTTATTAAAGCTATTGCAAGAATGGGTGCAAGAGAGAAAATGGACATTCCAGTTTATGAGGTAAACTTGGATGCAGAGGAGCTTCTAGAATGGATTAGAGCTCTGGACACATACTTTGACTATGAAGATGTCGAAGAGGACAAGAAGGTCAAGCATGCTGTCACAAGATTGAAAGGACATGCATCATTGTGGTGGGATGAACTACAAGGTGACAGACGCTGCAAGGGAAAGCAGAAGATCAAAAGCTGGGATAGAATGATCGTGAAGATGAAGGAAAAATTCATCCCTAGAGACTCCCAGATCACTTTGTTCAGGAGGATGCAGAACCTGAGACAGAAGCTGATGATAGTGAAATAATACACTAAATAATTCTATAAGCTGAACATCAGGGTAGATCATCAGGAGAGCGATGATGAAAAGGTTTCCAGATACCTGAATGGACTGAGATATGACATCCAGGATGAGATGAGCATGGTAACCATCCGAACGGTGGAAGATGCTTACCAGATGGCTCTAAAAGTGGAAGAGAAGATGAGCCGAAAGAAGAGTCAGAGAGGCTGAGGCAGAAGCCAACCCAGAGGAAAATTAGTTGCCCAGGATAAATATCATAAGCCCAAAGAGGAGTGGAAGAAACCTCAGACTCGAATTGAGAGAGGTGGAACCTCACAGAGAGGGAATCATATTGAGAAGAGAGGAGATTATGCTGATAATAGTACTTTTCCTCATACTAGAGGTAGAGGAAGAGGAAGAGGTGGAGTAATAACATGCTTCACATGTGGAAAGAATGGACACAAGTCTTACGAGTGTCCAGATAAAAGGAAGGAAAGTGGAGAATCTCACATCACCGAAGCATAGAAGCAATATGCTAAGGCAGAAGATGTTGAAGGTGAAAGATCGTTGATGATGCGAAAAGTCCTTTTGACACCAGAGAAAGAGGTGGAGAGTTTAGTCCAAAGGAGCAGACTTTTCCAGACTGCTTGCAAAACCAAGGACAGGGTATGCAAGGTCATTGTGGATAGTGGTAGCACAGATAATCTCATTTCTACAGAGATGGTAGAGAAGCTGGAGCTGGAAATGATTGATCATCCAAGCCCATACAGAGTTTCATGGAGAAGAAAAGGACATCAGGCAACTGTCACTAAACAATGTTTAGTTGAATTTAAGATAGGAGGATATAATGATAAGATATTATGTGATGTCATTCCTATGGATGTTTGTCATCTATTGTTGGGTAGACCATGGCAATATGACATAAATGTGATTCATGATGGGAGAATGAACACATACACCCTAGAGAAGAATGGGAGGACTCACATGTTGCTTCCAATCAAGGATAAGGAGGTGAAGCCAGAAGTAAGCAACACTGTACTTCTCATGAGCGGGAAGGAACTTCTTACAGAGGTTAAGAAGAAGGAGGATCCACAGTTCATTGTGGTTAGGAAACCGAAGATTGTTTTGACCAGCACAAGAGTGGACAATTTACCAGAAGAGGTTCAGGAACTGCTAGAAGAGTTCGCCAACATAGTAGTGAATGAACTACCTCATTCGTTGCCACCAATCAGAAGTGTGAGCCATCATATTGATCTCATACCAGAAGCCAGTTTTCCAAACAAAGCCGTGTATAGATTGACGCTGCAAGAGAATGAAGAGGTTAAGAGGCAAGTCCAGGATTTGTTGGACAAAGGGTTAGTCAGAGAAATCTTGAGTCCATGTGTTGTTCCAACAGTACTTAGTTCGAAGAAGGACATAGGCTGGAGGATGTGTACTGAATCGAGGGCAATAAACAAGATAACCATCAGGTATAGATTTCCATTTCCAAGGATGGATGATCTGATGGATTGCTTGAGTGGAGCAAAATACTTTTCAAATATTGATTTGAAAAGCGGTTATCACCAGATCCGCATGAGAGAAGGTGACAAGTGGAAAACAACATTCAAAACCAATGAAGGGTTGTATGAATGGCTTGTTATTCCATTTGGCTTAACAAATGCACCAAGTACCTTCATGAGGTTGATGAACGAAGTCCTGAGGGATTTCATCGGAAGATTTGTTATTGTGTATTTGGATGACATACTGGTTTTCAGTAAAACAGTGACAGAGCATCTGAAGCATTTGGCTATAGTGATGCAGAAGCTATAGCAGGAGAAGTTGTTGATAAACATGAAGAAGTCCTCATTCATGAAGACAAATATCATTTACTTGGGATTTGTTATTTTTGTAGATGAGTTGAGGATGGATCCATATAAGGTGGAGGTAATCAAGAATTGGCCATCACCGAAAAACATATTTGAGGTGAGAAGTTTTCACAAATTGATTAGTTTCTACCGAAAGTTCATCAGGAATTTCAGTGGAATTAGTGCAGTGATGATGGACACAATGAAGAAAAGACACAAATATTTTCACTGGACAAAAGAGGCTGAAAAGAGCTTTAATTTGTTGAAGAGGAAGATCATGGAACAACCAGTTTTGGTGTTGTCAGATTTCTGAAAGACATTTCAGGTGAAATGTGATGCAAGTGGGTTTGCAATAGGGGCAGTCTTGAGTCAAGAAGACAGGTCGATAGCATACTTCAGCGAGAAGATGAATGAAGCGAAAGTGAAATACTCCAATTATGATAAGGAGTTTTACGTTATTATCCAGGCATTGAAGAAATGGAGGCATTGCTTGATTCCGAAGGAGTTTGTCTTGTACAGTGATAATCATGCATTGCAGTTTGTGACTCAATAGGAAAAGTTGAATCAGAGACATGTCAAATGGGTTGAGTACATGCAGAATTTCACTTTTGTGATTAAACATATTTCTGGTACTGCCAACAAAGTTGTTGATGCTTTGAGCAGGAAGTGTTTGTTGTTGCAGGAATTCAAAGTCAAAACGTTTGGTTTTGATGATCTCAGGGACATGTACGCCGATGATCAGGATTTCAAGGAAGTGTATGAAGCAGATAAGAATCCAATTATCAGGGATAGAAGTCAGTGGGTAGAATACATGATCCAGGAAGGATTACTATTTAAGGGTAATCAACTATGTATTCTGAAATGCTCCATGAGGGAGAATTTGTTGAAGGAGAAACACAGTGGAGGTTTGGTAGGGCACTTTGGTCATGACAAGACATTCACAAAGATGAATGAGTCATATTTTTGGCTAGGAATGCAAGCAGATGTCAAGAGATTTGTGGACAGATGAAGAATTTGCCAGCATTCGAAGGGAAGGAGACAGAATGCAGGATTTTATCAACCATTGCCCATACCAGAGAGACCGTGCGATGAAATCAGCATGGATTTTGTATTGGGGTTGCCAAGAACACAAAGAGGATTTGACTCAATATTTGTGGTGGTAGATAGATTTTCCAAAATGGCACACTTCATTCCATGTCAGAAGACCAGTGATGCAACTCACATTGAAAACCTGTTTTTCAAAAATTCATTCGACTTCATGGGTTGCCAAAGAGTATAGTTTCGGATCGAGATACAAAATTCATAGGGCACTTTTGGAGGAACTTATGGAAGAAGCTGGGAACTAACTTGTCGTTTAGTTCAACTTATCATCCTCAAACGGATGGACAGATAGAGGTAGTGAACAGAAGTCTGGGAGACTTGTTGAGAAGCCTGGTGACAGAACACCACAGCCAGTGGGACCACATATTACCACAGGCAGAGTTTGCTTATAATGACTCAGTTAACAGGAGCACAGGGAAAAGTCCGTTTTAGATTGTCTATGGCATGCAGCCGAGGGGAATTTCTGAATTGAGGGATTCAGAACAGACTGCAACTAGGAGTGCTAGTGCAGAATATTTCGTAGAGGTGATGAAAGAACTTCACAGCCAGGTGAAGGAGCGGTTGCAGAATTCAAGTCAGGAATATAAGCGTAGAGCAGATCAACGCAGAAGAAAACTTCAGTTTGAGGTTGGTGACTTGATTCTGGCACATTTAAGGAAGGAAAGGTTCTCGAGAGGAACATATAATAAGCTGAAGATGAAGAAAATCGGGCCATGTAAGGTCTCGAGGAAATTCGGGGCAAACGCTTATGAGATTGAATTACCCGATGGGATCGAAATTTCTTCGATATTCAATAGCTCGGATTTGTACCCATATAAAGTTGAGGAAGAAGGAACATGATATAAGCAACCAACGATCTAGTGGACAAAGTAGATGCCAATTGCAGATAAGCCGCAGATGGAGCGCATACTGGACAAGAGGGTCAGTAAGAAGACCAAGCGAAAGGAATATTTTGAGTATTTGGTCAAGTGGAAAGACCATCTAGTTGAAGATTCCAGCTGGGAGAACGAAGCAAAGATCCATAGGCATGGATAGATCATGCGCGAGCTCATGGACAGGAGCCCATGAAAATTTTCAAGCCAGGGAGTATGATGCAGGAGCATCGCCAACATCAAGCGAGCCAGCACGGAAGCAAAAGACAGTTGGATGAGCGCCAACACAAATTTTAAAATCACCTTGAAGTTGATGCGCAATCTTAAATGAAGCCATTAAGAAGGAGTGCACTTGTATAATGTAAGCGAACGTTGAGAAATTTGCTCTCGTCCTTAGTAGGTAGAAGGCATTTATGGTAGTTAATGTAAAGTAGATAGAATTCAATTCTAGATTAGACAGTTTTAGAGCGCGAGAGAGAAACAGGATATAGACACCCTCATTGTGTATTGTAAGATGATGAAGAAGAAGCATTGTTGAGAAGAGCATAGAAGAGAAGCAGAGAACTATGTAAGAACACCCATGTACAAATATTTGGATTAATAGAAAGAGTTTGATTCAAATTCATGGTTTCGTGTTTGTTCTCTATGTATTGATGTTGAATGATATGCTCATGAATGTTTGCTTCCTGTTATGCATTTGCTTTATATGCTATGTATATGATTTCATGTTTTGAGTTTGAAGCCTGAAAGGAAGTAGGAATGAGTTTCAATTGTTTCTCTATCTGAACAAGGGTTCCTGCAAGGAGTGCAGTTGAATTGTCCACAAGGAGTGTGTTGACAAAGGGTTCAGATAAGGATAACTTTTGTTCTCATTCACACAGAGGTGCAGTCAGGAACAGGAGCCGTGCAAGGAGTGCACAAGCTGAGCGAAGTCTTGGGGTTGTGGACCTGAGTGAAGTATTGAGAGACTGTTGCTATAGGTGTGCGCGGGGTCGAAGGAAATTTAGCACTGGAAGTGTCTGAAGGTTTCTGCAAGGAGTGTGTGCAAGAGTCTTCTCTGAGGCTCGGAGTTATAAGGAAGCTCAGGAAGGATAAATCCTTATAACCGTGGAAAGGGTTGCACATAAGTTGTACCTAGAAGAATTAGGAAAGTGTCGTAAGTTTGCGCCGCAAGTGGATAAGTTGGTGGAGGAACACTTAGCTATTCACAGAAATCGCCAAGGAGGAACAGTCGATCGAAATTCTCTAAGGAGGATTCGTGAAATCTCGTGAAAGGTTAGATCTCATGGAGGAACAGGGGAGATACAGCTAGTATTCCCTAAAGGTTCTAAGCTCAAGAGGATGAGAACCGTAGATCCAAGCCACAAGGGTCGTTGGATTTACGTGTGGATATCTATATCGGGGATTTGTGGGTGGAAGTCCTGTAAGTCTTGCAACAGGAATCGCGATATCATGAAACGCGATATCCCGAAAGTCAAGAGGATTTGTGTGGGCCATGGAGGAGTCAGCGAGGTGGATAGGTGTCACGGTATTTCGGAGATTCGTGGAGTGAAATCCCAAACACATTGCATTAGGATTCACAATATTGCGAAGTCCGAAATGTCGATGGAGTGAAGGACCGTTGAAAGGTCAACCACACAAGTGTATCGGAGTTTCCGCAAATCGGGAATGGAGATTCGAGAGGACAAGTTTCTCGACATCACAGCCGCCGAAATCATGATAGGGGAAGTCCCGAAAGGGAAAGATAAGGGTCAGCGTTGACTGTTCGGGTTTCGGGGATTCGAAGGACCAACGCTTGACCACTAGATTAGCGAAGTTGCGAAGTCCGATCTCCCAAGTGTAAAGAGGGGATCCCGTGAGAGTTGTTGTGGGTGCAAATTTCCCGATAGGGAAATAGAAGAGCCATTTAGAGTTCTTCGGGCCAGTGGAAAAGGAAAGATCCTGTGTTGACATGGACCTTCCGACCTGTGGGTTGTGGAGGGAGCGTGCATCGACGTCACACTGCGATTTATAATTTTACACAGGACGGAACCCACAAAACTCCCATAGAGGATTTATTCTACCCATAATATAAATGGAGGAATTTACCACAGAGTCTTATTGAATATATATATGAGTAAATGGTAAATATGAAAATATGTACGGAGTTTGACAATAGACAATTCGGGCCAAGAAAGAACTGTAACAAGTATGTGCAGAAGAAAAAAAACAATCGAGGGAAAAAGTAATAGCCTCCAGTCCCAAACCTTAAAAAAAGAGTAACCTTGGGATAAGAATGCTTAAGGTGGTGCAACGATAATACAATGAAAAACCTTAACAAAGAGCAAAATGGGAGTCTCTTAAACACAGAGTAACCTCGAGAATAGAATGCTTAAGGTGGTGCAACGATAATACAATGGAAAACCTTATCATATAGTGAAATGGGAGTCTCTTAAACACAGATTAACCTCGGGAGTAGAACACGTATGGTGGCACAACGATAATACATGTAAAACCTTAATAGAGAGAGAGATGGGGAGTCTGTCCGTAGACCTCTCTTACATTATATTATAGTAAACAGAGTATTCTATCATGATATATATATAAGAAACAGAGTTATTTTACTTACCTTGTGCATAGGAGAACCAAATATGTGTCACCTCCTCCCATCCTTAACAGAGCCAAGATTCCCAAGTCATTGGCCATACAGAGCAGGGGAAAAATGTGAGCATACAACATGAAGGGAGTTTCTACATTTCAACGCAACAACAAAATGTTACAGGACCAAGGGGGGAAACAATGGAAATTCGTTACCTCGGGCCTCATTAGAGGAGTAACACACTAGATCGTGCTAGCACCTCTGCCATGTGAAACCGTGGAGATATGATTCTACATTGGATGCAGTGACTAAAGTGTCAAGTCTGGGAGGTACATCTCAGGTCTCTCCATTAATGGGATAGCTAGAGGTTAAATGCATACAGGATCCGGACTCACATCATCCATTAAAACAAATTCAAACCATTTTTTTGTTGAGTCATGTTTCAAGTCAGGTAGGGTTACGAACTTTATGTATGTATTGGTATATGTTCGCTACTCTATGCTAAGGGAATACATCATTGGCTCCAACACTTGGGGATATATCATTGCGTATATTTCTAGCGTTATAAAAGTAGGCATGTTAAACAATAGGTGCATCACTTAGGCTATAGTCATACAGGTTGAAGTATCCATATAAAAGACTGTATGTTAAATGTTATGAAATTTTATGGATAGCGTTAGTATATAGTATCCATGAAATAGATAATATGGTAAACAATATATGTATAAATATGTTGATAT
>ML778269.1:949433-967030 GCA_009831015.1 Picea engelmannii | reverse complement strand
ACCCTTGAAAACAGAATTGTACATGTGAAAAATGCCACTTTTAAATCCTATAGTCGAAGGTATAATTTCATTATGAAACTGTCAATCTAAATCGAAGATCATAGTTTAGGAGTTTCATTTGGTTATTGAAAATTATTACACTCGGATTTATTTTAAATTCAAGAATCATTGTAATATTTATTTACACAACTCGCTATGATATTCATAAATCGTTGTAATATTCTTACCTAAATCATTGTGATATTCATGAATCGTTGTAATTTTTATGAATCATTGTAATCAGTGTGATATTCATAAATCTTTGTAACCGGATTTTTGTTGTTGTTCATTGAACCAAAAGGTTTTAAAATCGTGGGCTTTTCCTTTTTCATTTTTGCCTACCGGTATAATCGTTTGGAAATGCGTTTTTATTTTTCTGAAATTCGATGAGGGAATGATGATCTGTCCCTTCAATGTTTGGCATTTCGCTATTTCCATTACAACGTTCCTGCAAAACTGTTGGCAATGCATTTTTTTTTGTGGCTAGATTCCGCTGAGGGTAATGATGTTCATTCCTGTACAATCGTTGGAATTTTGTTTTTCATTCTTGCTGCAATTTCGCTACGTTGTATCTCTGGATTATGGGTTACCAGATCTCTGTGTCATTTCTTGCTTTAAATCGTTATTACACCTCTGTGGGGTTATCATATCTCTGCGCCCTAATCGTTTGCGTTGATTAACCTCTGACAGCATTTTAAAACACCCATGCCTGCGCATGGAGGACGCTCCTATACCCGTTGCTAGCAGTGCTTTATGACTATGTTGAATTAATAACAATTCCTTATGACTGCGTTGATTATTTGATGAGCGTGTTCTATTACAATTGTATTTGGCAAGTCACCGTTACTTTATTTGGTGTAAAACCCCTTTCTGTGCCCACCAGTCTTATGCTTAATTCACTGCTGTCATGATTGTTTTTATATCTGATTCGATGGTAAGAGGGGCGTTTCTGCCCAGTTGCCTTGGGTAATTTCCTTGTTCCATGTGGTTCGGTGTAATTTCCCCTTTTCTGCGCCCTGGTGGGATTTCTATTCAATCGCCTTTCTTGCTAAACTGTAGCGCCCCGTTACTTAAATTGTGAAGCTAACAGCATAAGGTTATCAGCATGATTGGCGCTGCCCTGGTAGTTGCAGGTTCAACTATTAATAATAGTAATAAGACATAAATGTGCTTGTCGGCTAATTTCAATGCCTCTTGATGTGAAAAGAAGGGATATGATTATGTTATGATAATGTTAGTATAGGTTCACTGTGATTAATAAGAAAATAAAATGTAAAGCCATTATCCTTTTAATTGAAATGTATTTAGAGTATAAGGTGTAGATATGATTAGGGTATGCTAATGTTAGTATAGTTTCATTGTGAATGATAAGCAAATAAAATGTAAAACCATTGTCCTTTTAAATTGAAATGTATATAGAGTATAAAGCGGTGGATATGATTATGTTATGATAATGTTAGTATAGTTTCACTGTGATTAATAAGCAAATAAAATATAAAGCCATTATCCTTTTTAATTGAAATGTATTTAGAGTATAAAGGTGTAGATATGATTATGTCATGCTAAGGCTAGTATAGTTTCATTTTTATTGATAACAAGTAACATGTAAGGTTCTTGTCATTTAATTGAATTTTATTGTAATAAGGAAAGTGATGACATGGATATGTCACAAAACTATTAATATAATTTCTTGGAAATAATGACTTATAACAGAAAGGACCTTGAATCGTAGTGCAATCAATTATCATAATTCAGTAAACGGGGAATGCAGTTAACTGTTGATACCTTATTTAAGGCAGGGTTGACAACTCGTCGTTAATAGAAGTCAATGGAGTAATGGTTGTAATTGATGTCAATGGGTCTCTCTAGTGGTTGGTCGTTGTCAGAGTCCTTCTAACTTGCATCTTCCGTAGAGGTCGGGGTTGCCCTTGATTTATAGTACTTGGTTCTCTGACATTTCCTGGTTTGCTTGTGTCGGGCGGGTTATAGTCACCCCCTGGTAGCCTTAGGAGACATGTCTGTGGGTGTGATTTTTCTGTGTAAGGAATCCAGTGCCGTATCAAGAGTCTCGGGCCTTTTAAAGGTCGGGTTTCCACTCTTGCGACACACCTGACAGAGTTTACTAGTTTCTGCCTGAGCAGTCGGCCAGGGGCCTGTCTAATCTTCTTTCAAGAAGACATAAGACTAAAAGCCCTACTTTTCTGTGCAGAAATAGTAAACTCTACTATTGGATTCTTCCATCTGTGATTGTATTGTACTTAACACCTGGTGTCGTTTTCTGCTTACAGCTGCTAGTTTTACGCCTTATGTCTAGGGGCGTTTATTGCTTGTTGTCACTGGGATATGTCGGGGTCGTCCTGTTTTGTTCGTCTTGCTTGCGTCTTGTTCTAGGTCGGGTTACTAGTTTCTGCCTGAGCAGTCGGCCAGGAGCTTGTCTAATCTTCTTTCGAGAAGCATAAGACTAAACACCCTACTTTCCTGTGCAAAAATAGTAACCCTAACACGATGGATTCTTCCCTCTGTGTTCTTACTGTGCACCCCCAGTATGTCTTAATGTTTGTGTTGTGCGCCTTCTGCCTTTGGTCATATATTGTTGCAGTTACTCGTTGGGTGCCTTCAGTCTTCTAGGGCTGAACTTCGTGGTTGCGTCTTGTTGGTTGTCGAGTGGCGACGTAGAGTCAAGTGTGTTGTTACTTCTACATGCGCGCACACACCTTAAACAAAAAAAAAACATTTGCACCTGTTTTCAGAGTTGTTGTCGTAACGAGGAGGTCGTTACAAACCTTCGATCCCAAAAATAGCACATCTGTCCGATATCAGTCATCTCAAACTTTGAAGAAAGTCTCTCCTTACAGCTAATGATGGGTCTCTCTACCCCTGTAATGAAAATAGCACCCACATATAGCAAGAGAATGGGAGGATCCTCTCCAGCCACAATGAAGTATAGGTTGGGATCTGCCTTACTCTTCTCAAATCCCAACTATTGCAAATAGTTATCAATCCTCTAATACCAAGCTCTGGGATCTTGCTTCAGCCCATACAATGCCTTCTTTAGTCTACACAAATGAGAATCTCTCCCATGTACCTCAAATCCCAATGGCTTCTCAATATACACCTCCTCCTTTATAAGACCATTCAGAAATGCAGTCTTCACATCCATCTGGTGGATATTCCAACCCATCTCTATTGCAATGGAAATCACTGACCTGATCGAGGTATATCTAGCAACTGGTGCAAAGGTCTCATAATAATCAAATTCCTCAACCTATGAGAACCCCAGATATACAAAGTGAGATTTTTACTTCTCAATGCTACCATCTGCAACATGCTTGAGTTTATAGAGCCACCTGGAAGTCACCACTGACTTCCCCTCAGGTCTAGGAAAAAATTCCCAAACATCATTCTTCATGATGGAATTGTACTCTTCCATCATGGAATCTCTCCAAACCTTTCTATGAGTAGCCTCCTCAAAAGTGGAAGGCTTAGGCTCTTGAATGCTTCTCAACATCGTGATGTAGCTGTAAAACATCTCAGGAGGTTTACTGTCCCTCAATTCCTGCCTAGGATTCCCCACTGAACCTTGTGCCTCCCTCAAAGTATCCTAAAGCCACTTGGGATTCCTCCTCTTTGAAGTAGTGTCTCATGGAGGGGAATCTCTTTTCTCAACCCTATCTATTGAAGACTATGATCCTGAAGTAGAATATGGAGAAATCGATCTTGAAACCTTTGGTACAGTGACTTGTGATCCTGACATATGTGGCCTTGTCACCTATGGACTAGTCGTCACTGAAACTGGTGGCCCCAAATTTTGTGTCACTAAAGTCTACTATAGACTCACCTTAATATGAGGCGATGACTAATCACCCCTCTTTGTCCCTCGTGACTTCCTAAAGGCTCCATCGTCCTCAAATATCACATCCCTCCTAAAAGAATGAATGTATATAGAAAAATCATTTTAACTCTCGTTATACCCAACAAATATCCCTCTCTCTTCTGTGGGTTCTATATTTTTCCTCTTCTCAAAAGGGACATGTGAATATGTGATGCACCCAAAAATATGAAAGTGCCCCACTTCAAGCTTCTTCCTAGAAAAATCCTCTTTAGGAGTCATACTCCCCACTTCCCTGAATGGACTCATGTTATGTAGATAAATGCAGTGTATCATGCCTCAACCCAAAGAAGTAGTGGCACCCCCTAATCATGTAGCATGGCTCTCACATCCCAAACTATGGCCCTATTATTCCTCTCAACAACCCCATTTTGTTGTGGGTTAAAGGAAAAATCAACTCTCTCTTGATGCCCTCTCCTACAAAAAATTCGATGAACTCCTTGGATGTATGCTCACCCCCATTGTTTGTCCTCAGAATTCTCATTTTATTCCAAGTCCGGTTCTCCACATAAGATTTGAACTCTTGGAACCGATTGAATACCTATCCTTTTCTCTTCATGAAGAAAATCCAAGACTTCCATGAGAAGGCATCAATGAATATGACATAATATAAACATCCATTCAATGATGTCGAAGACATCGGGCCACATACATATGAATGAATAAGATCAAGGATACATGTTTCTCTACTATCACTACTAGGATAAGTAGTCTTGGTGTACTTTCTGAATGCACACCCCTTGCACAACTCCTGGTGCTTTGTACTAAAATATATAACTCCATTCACTATCTCCCTTTGTACCCTCAAATCCCCATGGTGCAAATGTGTCATCCTCATGTGCCATAGCTCACATAGGTCACTGCTGATGGTATAATGAAATAATACGCTCGCTGGAGGGAACATGAGATTTTACAACTTCTCATGTCGATTCCCAATCACTTCGGCCGAAGTGATACTGGACCCCTTGGGGAAAAGAAGTACCTTCCCATCACGGAACAACACCTCATAGCCCCTCTCCTAAACAACATAAACTAACACTAAGTTCTTCTTCAAGCTCGCAAGATATATGACCTCTCTCAACAACATGGGAGGAAAAGACTCCCTTTGAAATGATGCATCCCCACTACCAACTACCTTGACCACCCGGTCATCTCCAGGCATTACCTCAACATCACCAATTTGAGTAAGATTCGTCAAGTGCTCATGAACTCCTGTCATATGGCAGGAGGCCCCTCTGTCAATATACCACATATCGAAATGAGTGGTCCTCGTGGAAAGACACACAACTAAGGAAGACTCCTTATCAAACTTGGTGGATAAATCCTCCACCATTGTTGAAGCTATTGTCTAATTCTTCTTCTTGTTCAGACACTGACCTGCATATTTACCAAACTTATGGAATGTAAAGGACTTGAATTTTCTCATGTCCTTTTTCCCTTCACTCTTTGGTTTGTTTCTTCCCTTAGGAACCTTTCTCAATTTCTTCTTGATGTTGGTAGCAAGAGCCACATTCTCCTCATCATGACCTATAGATGAACTATCATGCACATATCCTCTCTGTGTCTACTCCTGAACAAATTCATCCCAAAGACGTTCCCAATTGGGAAGCTTCTCCCTAGACACCATGCCCTGAACAAAAACAACCCATTGTTTGGAAACTCCATTGAATGTTGTCCTCACAAGATCATTGTCAAAAATGGCCTCTCTCACAGCTGCAATATCATCTCTCACCTTGTTGGCAGCCCAACACAATTTCATTATTGGAACAATAAATTACATTTTCTGTAGCTTCCTTCACCTCATCTTGTAAATATTATCATTTTGAGATGATTATTGGATTAGATAAGGTGTTCATTAATTATTAATTTTGCATTTTCATTTTTTTTTATGTTTGATTCATGACTGAAAGCATGAATCAAACATGAAAACCTAGCTTGGTATTATATTTTCTATCCAAGGTTTTTCTTTTAAGAGTTATCATGCTTATATCCAATTTAAATCCAACACTTGAATGACTTATTTTTGGGATGTTTTGGGTATTTTTATAATTTTCATATGCTTAGATGGTTTGCATTTGAATTATGAGGATTTTTGTTTTGGTATATTTTTACCCCTTGCAAAAAACAATGGCCGTGATAGTATTCATGCGAATTAATGCACAATTCTTGTACTCTGTACTTAATTCACCTTGTTGGCACAGTGATTTAATGAGCCTTTCATTACAGGTATAGGTTTTCTATTTTGTGTGTCAGGTTTCCATGACCGGGAATGGTAAAGCTTCATGACCAAACCCTTGATGTTCATGATATGATAACACATGGGATTCTTTATGGTTTTTTCCCCTTTATCCATTCAGATATGTTCCTATCACCCCTTCTATATAAACCTGCAATCGTTCTGAGTCTTCCTTATCACATTCTAGTCACATTTGTTATGGCTCTTGTTGTGTGTTTTGAACCCAATGGATGTCAAGAATTGTTATCACATGATGTTTCATTCGAGGATTTAAAAAAGTCAAGGATGGGATGACTTTATTAAAAGGTTCTAAGGCCATAACATTCAGGTAACAAGGGATTTTGCACATAATTTCGATGGATGCAGAGTGAAAATTGGTGATACCCAGTTAGAGGTAACCGAGGAGTTTGTGAGTGAATCCATAGGACTGCCATCGACCAGGAAGAAATGGTTCAAAAACTCAAAAATTCAAGAAGTTCCTTGGATCCTCTTCATGACCTCTAGGAAAATCAATTGCTGCGAAAAAGGTATCCCTATTTATTTGGTTAAATCTAGGTGCCATGCTATTCTGTTGATTCTCAAACAATTTGTGACCAGTGAGGGTCGTTATGGTTTAGTTTTCCTCTATCATATATGGCTATTGATGCATTTCATTGGTTTTCAATTAAACATGTGTTTCGATATGTTGAGAAGCCTATACAAATTTTCTAAAAGGTATAAGAGACAGAGCCTTAACTCTAGTCTTTTCCACCACATATTGATTAAAATTATGTTGATTCACCATTTGAAAACCATGGGCGACTATTGGGAGGGAGTTTCAATGAGAAATGGTTTTCTTATGGTTGTTCCTGTAGAAATCCCTAATTCGAATGAGCGATTGATTAAAAAAAAATTTACCTCCTAGTTAATGAACCAGGCTCTCTTAATAGAAACCCTCTAGATGAGATAAAGCCAAGTCAGTATTCACATGAGAATAAGGTTGTTGAATCAAAGTTAGCTAAACCTCCTATGCGTAATTTTTTATGTTGTTCAGAACATTACTATGAGCCCCAATGTAAAAAAAACTCGCAAACAGACAAAACAAAAACAAACATCATTAGGGTTTCAAAACAAAAGATAAGGTCATCTTATTTCGAGAAAATTGAGGAATCGAACCTACTCTCATTTGAGCTCGATTGTCCTCATCAAGGTCAATGAGGTCTTGGATTCTGAAATTGAATATTTCCTGGCTTGGGAAGACCAGGATTGTCAAGGGCTTGGTCATGCTGAACCCTATGAATTTGTTACAAATATACCATTGTGTCTCAAGGGTGAGAATGGGTTCTCTGGGATTGGGTTTGGTCAAGAGAAAATAACAGGTAAATATGATACAATCATGCTTGACTACACACTTCACTAATAGGTCATTCCTTCAGTACAGTGTGACTTCTGTTCGCATTGGATTGAACGATATTAAACAAACATTCCCATCCTTCAGGCTCGGATTAAAACACTCACAGGTCAAAGCAAATCGCTGAGACAAGAAAATCTTGACCTTAGAGTAAACGCAGAAAGGAGGGATAAATTCCTTAAAAGGATAGGGAATATAGTGATAAAAAGCACAAACAATGTTAAAGCCATAATCAATTCCAAGCTACCATGATCCATCTTTAGTAAATTGTTGAAATGGTAAGACGATTTTCCTCTTATTATATTCATGTTATCTATTTTGAATCAAATCAGTTTGAAATTATATTTTGTTTGCTAAGATAATACTGGCTACAAAATCTTTCTATTTTGTAGCCAAGTCATTTTTAAATAATAAATTTTAGAAATTAGTTATTAGAAATTGTCTAACTTATTCTTGTTTCATTTTCAGGGAATAATAGATATTGATGTTGATCATATGGTGGAAACATGTTCAGTTTTTCATTAGAATGATTAGTTTTTCCTTTTTTGTTTTCTTTTGTAATTTTTTTTATTAATTTTTGGGAAAAATCAACTTAGTTATGAGTGGTTGTTAGCCCTCTATTTTTGTAATATTTTTGTTCTCCTGAGATCCTATCCTATCCTAGGAGATAGGAAGATGGGATTTAAAAACACTCTAAACACTCTTCATTTTAGAAGGGAAAGGCATATTTGCCTGGAACAGGTTATGGATAAATGATTTCAAAACTTCATGGAACAACTTATAATAATTCGGCTTTAGACCAATCTGAATGTTGTCTCATTTATGTTTTGTCTCTATTATTTTGGAACAATAATGTGTTGTATAGCTTTAGTCTCTATGACATGTGATATTCCATTTTATTTTATATTTTAAATGTTGTCTCTAATTGTTGTTTCAATTAATTATCACTGTGATCTTCATATCAATTGTCAGATCATGATTTTTATCTACTATGAGTTGATATATAATATGAACATTCTACATTAAGATTTATATTACTGTGATCGTTCATAATTACGAGATCATCGTGTATACTTGTCTGTCATTTTGTTCTCATATTTCTAGCTGCCAACAAACATCTGGAGTTTGTTCTGGAGGGATCATTATCAACCTGTCATAGATTTTTCTTACAGGTAGAACAACTGGATTATTGGATTGCATAGAAGACATAGACATGATTTAAAACTCAGGTTAGCTTCATTTCTATTTCAGTTTTGTTAATTTTCCTATTAGTGAAACAATATAGTTTTAGATTGCCTTTGACCATCTTTACATCTTTGTTTGGCATCTTAGTTAGTTCAAGTTTCATTAGAATTATAATTAGAAAAAATAAAATACAAATATATTCTTTCTTTATCTGCTTTTGAGAATCATTATAAAACGTAAATTTTTGCAAATCTTTTGTTAAAACTTGCACCCTATAAATCCTGTTTATAAGTGACATGTTCATACTTTATTTTCTTATTAACATAGTTGTAAATAATTATATTAAAGTTCATAGGTCATTATAGTTTTAGTATTAGTTAGTTTATCTCTTTTATTTTGGGACCCTAGATTGGCTAACAGAGCCATTAAACCCGTCAGAATAGGTTATACCAAACAGATTGAGTTATTTAGAAAACCCTGGACCGGATCTATTCTTCCATTTGACAGCATGCCAAATTTTCCCATCAACAAATGGTGCTAGAAGGAGGGATTGAATTCAATTGGTGGCACGTGGAAATCCCAAGACTCCTCCCCCACACACTCGCTCCCCTGTCGTAATGTGTTGTTTCTCAAACAACAATGTTACACTTGAAACAAAAACTACCTCAAATGATAATCATGAGTTTTCCATTGAACCAATGACACCAACTCCTCAAGGGGCCGATGTACAATAAATTGTTCGTCAGTCACTTATAAGGACACATAGTGTCTTGGCCCATATCAGACAACCTGGTAGGCCTCTTAATCAACCCTTATACTTCTCAAATATCCAAGAACAACTTGAAGGCACTGGTCTACTCTCAAATCCCCTAGGATATAATACCACCAATCCTACCAAAACTCCTATTCTTGGAGTCGAAGGTTCTAGTATCCCACCTTCTCCTCCTGGTTCATTTCCATCCTCTTCAGGAGGAGAGTCATTTGACGAAGGCAGTTCCTCATCTCAATCATCTTATCCTTCGACACCACCAACAACCATGGAAAACCAAAATAATCCCGCCAGACCTTGGCTTGATCAAGATGTCGTGGTTGTACCTGGACCTCAACACCCATTACCAAAACACCCTGAGAAATGGTTGCCTAAATTTGATCCAGATTCTAAACAATCTGTTGAAGATCACATAAAGAATTTTTTGTTGGCCATTAGACTCTGAAGTGTAGAGAATGAAGATGTAGTATGCAGACTCTTTCCTTATACATTTGAGGTGAATACCTCCACGTGGTATTTCACCGAACAACCCCAAACCATTGTCTCCTAGGACAAGTTTGAAACATGTTTCTTAGAGAAGTTTGGAGATGATAAATCTCCTCAAGTCCTAGTTATGGAGCTCTCCAGCCTAAAAATGAACCCTAAGGAGAAATTAAAAGATTTTAACCAAATATTTCTTATGTTAAAGAATCTAATTCCCACAGATTCAATGTCTGCTGAAAGTCTAATTGTCACATATTACACCAAATATCTACACAACAACATAGAAATTTGGGTCAAAAGGTCTAAGAAGAACACACTGCTGGAAGCCTTTGAGGAGGCAAGCCAAATCGAAAAGGATATATTAATCTTAAAAGACAATTTTAGTAGTGAAGCTGAAACCATTTCATCCTCTAAAAAGAAAATAGAAATCCTTACTAGGCCTCCCCAAGCCAAAAGTCAACTTGAAACTTTAGACTTAGAAAGCTTGCAGAAAGATTTCCAAAAACTATGAAATCAAGTTGTGGACTTGAGGAGATCAACCGAGGAGGCATCCTCAAGAAAATGAATTTTTAAGCCTCCTTTAAGAAAACCTTTTCCTCCCAATCGGACAAATCTGACCACTGAAGGTCTCAATTTTGAAAGATTGTAGTATGCTTTGCAAACTATTATAGAAGCACATGATAATCCTGCTTCTACCCCTCCTGAAAGTTATGAAGACATAGCTGAGGAAGAAGTACCGGAAGAAGAAGATTCATCTCCCAATATCTTCGGTCACTTCTCTGACAATATTTTCCAAGCAAATTTTGAAACTGTCCACCCCTGCAACATAATAAGGAAAACAAAGAACAAACCTTCTTCTGAAGAAAGTAATAATGTGCTTCCAAATCAGTCGAAGCAAGATGAAATTAAACAAAGTTTATAAACCCTTGTTTTAGAATACGATTTAGTTGAATATATGAAAAAACTGAGGGCTAATATTTATGTTTTCAAGTTGCTAAAATTTCCCCTTATTCTGTAGAAAATGCTTCAAAGTATAGCATAAAATAGTAAGAACAACAATCCTAGTAGCAAGAAAACTACAAAAATTGGTTCTAAAATAGACAAAAAGATCCCAACTAAAATGACATCTGAACCTCCAGATAAAAATGATTTAGTTGAAAAAATTGTATCAAATGTAGATAAAACTATTTCAGGGACAACAACAAAAAATCAACAGAACTCTGTTGTTAACGTTCGTAAAAATGTCTCGCCTTTCTTATTAAATTTTGAAATTTTTAATAGGAATGTACATAATTGCATGGTATATTCTGGCACATCATCAAATGTGATGCCTTTATCTATTTGTCAAAAAATCAATGCAGATGTTCAACCTTCTAGTCTCAAAACCATTCAGCTTGATCGGACGAACCTTAAGGTAATTGACAAACTTAAGAATGTTTTGGTTAGGTTATCTTCTAATCCTAAGGTTCACCAAATTATTGACATCAATTTTTTTTACATCCCTGAAGTCTATGGTTTTTTTTAAGTAGGGACTAGTCCTAACAGCTGCGTGGCTACTTTTCCACAGATTGGTCTCATTTGTGGCTGCCAGAAAATGGACAGCCCAATAAAATTAGGATAAATCGTGAATGTTATCTCAAGCACACCGTGACAGATCTAAATGATGCAAACACACCTTTTACCACATCTACTAATTCATTTGAAATGAAGGGAATGAATACCTTTTTTGGTAACTTCATGATCGAAAGTTCCCTTATCACTAATCTAGGGAAACAATCATAAATTATGACCTATACTCAGTCATCAACTCTTCCAAGTGTGAAAAACATTGTTGATGAAGCTCAGATCTGGTCGTTGTACTTTGATGGATCCAAATCCAAAGAAGGAGTCGGTGCAGTATGTGTACTCATAGATCCTGCAGGTAATAAGACTTTCATTGCATCTTGATGAGAATTCGAGTGCACTGATAACACCACCAAATACGAAGAACTTTTACAAGGGCTGAGGAAATCCTTGGATATGGACGTACGGAATTTAATGGTATTCAATGATTCAAAGATCGTGGTTAGGTAGATAAGAAAATCCATACATTTCTTATCACCACATCTGAAAAGTTACCAAATTAAGGTATGGATTTTAATGAAAAAAAATTCATCTTTTAACAGAAATTCCATTCCTAGACTAAGTAATTCAGAGGCTGATTTATTGGCTAATATCACTTCTAAACTATTTTCTGCAGAAGGTATTTCTCCTAATGCATTTTTTATTGAATTTTTGTTCAGGTCGTCGATCCCAGACAACATCACCAATTTGAGAGTGTTCATCGATGACCAACAGATCATCAACTTCTTGCATATGGAGGACACCTTCCAAGGTGCAGACATCGATGAAGGAACTCACGATGAAAACCTCCGCAACTTCACGGTAATATCAGATCATAGATCTTATGAATCGACGTTTGATATGGTAAACTCTATTCCCAGATCCGTTGTAAGACTAGAGAGGTTTTATGACTTCCATGATAAGTTTATAGGGTCAGTTAATTGTAAAATGAACAATTCTTCTTTGACTTATGAGAGGGTAAATTTAGGGACTAAGGAAAATCCTCAAAATATTAATTTGGGAACGGGATGCTCCGAGCAAGAACGATTTTCCTTTTTAAAATTGTTTAAATAATTTAAAGGCATTTTTTCCTAGACATATGATGATTTGAAAACATTTGACCCTAATATAATACAAGATGTCATCCCCATGAAACCACAAACTCAACCTTTTTAGCAGAACTTAAGAAATATGCACCCCAAATTAGAACCCACCGTCAAGAAATAACTGAATAAATTACTAAATCCAAAGATAATTTTCCCAGTGAGACACACACAATGGGTTTCTAATCTAGTTCTTGTAAGGAAGAAAAGTGGTGAAATTCAACTCTGTGTCGACTTTTGTAACTTGAACCGAGCGTCTGATAAAGATAATTATCCTATTCCTCCAATGGAACAAATACTTTAGCAGGTATCTAGTTCAGAAAGACTATCTCTCTTAGATGGTTTTTCAGGATATAACCAGGTCCTCATGTCTCCCCCAGATCAGCTCAAGACCACTTTTCACACCCCATGGGGGACTTATCCCTATAGGAAGATGCCTTTTGGGATTATAAATGTCGGGGCCACTTTCTAGAAAGCAATGGACATTGCTTTTGGTGGTCTCATAAATCAATCACTAGTGGTATATCTTGATGACGTTACACTTTTTTCTAAAAACAAGAAAGATCACTTGTCTCACCTTAGGGTTGTCCTAGAACAATGTCGCAAGTATGACATATATCTCAACCCTAAGAAATAGTCTTTGTGATAGATAAAGGAAAACTACTTGGGTTCATAGTGTCCAAATACAGAAAGATTATTGACTCGGAAAGAACCCAAGCTATTGCTAAACTCTCCCCTCCCTCTTCTAAAAAATCCATGTAATCCTTTTTAGGAAAAATTAACTTCGTTAGAAGATTTGTCCCAAGTTTCTCAGAAATGGTAAGGCCTTTACATAATTTAATTAAAAAGGATGTTCAGTATTGTTGGGGACCCCAATAAAGTCAATCTTTTGATTCTATTAGAAAATCAATAGTAGAATCTCCTTCCTTGATGAGCCCCGATTTTTCCCAAGATTTCACTCTTTAGACTTTCGCCTCTAACCGATCTTATTTTCCTATGTTAACACAAAATAATGTTGAAAGTAATGAAATACCCATTTCCTTCATGAGCCCATATTTCAAAGGGGCAGAGATAAATTACCCAGTTGTGGATCAATGGGTATATGTTGTTTTTAATGCAGTGAAACACTTCCAGTCATATCTGCTGAAATCCAGAACTAAAGTCATCGTTCCTTACATGGCTATGAGAAATTTGTTGGTACAAAAGGAATTGGGTGAGAAACGGGAAAATTGGATGACATCGTTACAAGAATATGACCTCAAAATAACTCCTTCACAAATGTTTAGAGGTCAAGGCTTATGTAAACTAGAGGTTGATTCAGTTGAAGGACAAGAAAGTCAAATTAACATCTCAACTGTAAATCATCACAACAGGAAACAAATCAGTCGTACACAAGTTGTTGTTAATTCTTGGTATTATGATATTAAATTTTATTTAACACATGTATTTACTCCCCGCTATCTTGATCCTAAAAAAATAAGAGCACTAAGACTGAAATTTGCATCTTTCTAGTTAATAAATGATGTCTTATTTTGAAATAATTTTGATGGTGTTCTTATCCATTGTTTGGAAAACGATGAAGCAAAGAAAGTACTATATGAACTTCATGTAGGTGAGGCTGGTGGTCACTTTGATGGAGACACCACCGCTCATAAGGTGTTAAGAGTTGGGTACTATTGGCCCACATTATTTAAATATGCCTATGAGTTGTGTCGTAAATGCATAATCTGCCAGAAGGTTGTTGGACGAGTGAAAAAGGAAACATTCCCTTTGCAACCTCTTACCATGGATTCACCTTTTCAGCAGTGGGGTCTGGACATCATAGGACCAATAAACCATTCTTCCTCATAGCATCACAAATATATCATTATGATAACAGATTATTTTACCAGATGGTCCGAAGCCACACCTTTGAAAGTGGTAAACACGAAACAAGTAGTATCCTTCCTTAATTCGCATATCATTACTCGATTCACCATTCCTGAATGTTTGGTCTTTGATAACTCATCTTATTTTTCATCCCTGAATATGAATGTGTTTGCTTTAGAAAAAGGGGTTAAATTGAAATATTCTATCAGCTACTACCCCTAAGGAAATGGTCTAACAGAATCAACAAACAAAAATTTGATCAAGATCATTAAGAGGACAATTTCTAAGAACCACAAGAATTGACATAACACACTATTTAATACACTCCAGGCTGATAGAGTGACACCAAAAACCTCTATTGGTAATTCCTCTTTCTTTCTCATCTACAGGAGAGAAGCAATCTGACATCCTCATGTTTTACTTCCATCCCTGTAATTATCATAGAAAGTCCAAGAAGAGGACAACCCTCCTTTGTAAAGTTGAATTATTGACTTGTTAAAACTAGAGAAAGTAAGAGCACAAGAAAAGCAGAAGTTGGATCAACATCAGGAGATTGTAAAAATATGGTTTGATTCAAACTTGTCTTCAGATAGGACCTTCGAGGTAGGATACTTGGTTCTTAAATGGGATAAACTATGCGAGGGAAATGGGGAACACACCAAGTTCCAAAATCTGTGGCTGGGACCATTTGTAATTGTTGAGAAAATAGGTCCCAGTGTTGGATTACTGAGAGGGGAGGTGAATCAGTAACAGAGAAATTTAATCCTTTTTAACCATATAATCCAAGTGTTATATCAATGAATCATTATCATCCAATAACTACAGAGTAAATAAGCAATGAACAAATGAACAAACATACACATACACAGTACACCATTGTTTTACATGGGAACCCAAATTGGGAGAAAACCACATAATGCTTTTTATTATATGTCTTGAAGAATTACATTCATTGGAAGCACCAACTTCCTTTGTTTTCCAGCTGCAACGGGAAGGAGGCTCCAACCCCCTAGTTTCTTAGGCTACAACCTGAGGGAAGTTCCAACTCCCCAATTATCTGGCTACAACCAGAAGGAGGCTACAACCCCCTATGTTCTCTGGCTACAACCGGAAGGTGGCTACGACCACATGTCCTTGCCCCATCCTGCCACACTGAAGTAGAAGTAGAATGATGGAACCACTGTCAACCTGTCACTATGAGATATACCACTGTAAACCTATACCAATAAATCTGAACCATGCATCAACCTGTACCTCAACCTGTAATCAACCTGTACCATAAAAAAGTGCATCGACCATGCACCAACCTGTACCAAATAACCTGTAATCACCCTGTACCATAAACAAGTGCATACAACCATGTACCAAGTATGTACCAATCATTTTTCAACTACTCATCAACTATGACTCATCAATATGTACCAACGTCTTCAACTATACACCTCATGTATGTGCCAACTCATCAACTACTTGTCTCAACCATGTACTCAACACGTACCTCAACCAAAATCCCTCATCAATTTCATCATCCAAATATGATTTGTAGCTCTATAATAGACCTGGTGTATATGATCACATTCCTACAAACCTTCCTTAACTTCAACAACAAGAGACTAGCATTTTCATCAAACTTTTCTTTAGTCTCACATGCCTAGTTTTGGATTAGTCAACAACCTTAACTTGAAGTAATCATAACTTTGTACCTATAATGTATAAATATTTGAAACTGGTACACAATTTTCTTCAATGTTTTTTATGAAATTCTTCCAGGTTTCACTACTTGGAAACTCTCAGAAAAGGAGTTATAGAAAAAAATGGCATACCTTGCTGAATTTTGGCTTATTCTAGAGAGCGACATTGTAGAGCGTGCCCCACATGGAATATTTATTAAATTAATATGAAAATGTGACACAGCATAATAAAGAATGTACTTGAACCAACACATTTAGTTTCACTTAATTTGGATCTGTTATGAAGAAGTTATGACGTTTTTAGCCGAAACACCTGTTTTTGACTAGTGTCAGGACTAGCCACAAACCCTATTTTCCACGGCGTGTAACTCCAAAAATAAAATGAACCACAAGATGAATGTTTTACCACAGATACCTGGATATGTTTTATCAATGGAATAGAAATTTCATGGTTTGAATCATTATAGAAAAAAATTTATAGTGAAAATGGTGAGATGAACTGTAAATAACATACCTTAGAAAGGACCCTCAAAAGAATTTACCCTTCCTTGCATTTCGGCTTTATTTTCTTCTCATTCCCTCAAAATTTAGACTTATATATACTTGGTTACCTTGTACATATATAGATATTCAATATGCGCAAGTGTTATTAAAATGAGAGAGCCTTGCCTCTTATTTATGCTCTCCAAGTAGCTTCCTTAAAAACATCTTCTAGGTCACTTGGTCCCACTTTCCTTATTTTAGGGTTAAATCACTTCTAATTTATACATTAAATTGATTATTGAAATAATTTATTTTGTATTCACTTTGAAATATAATACACTCATTACTTCACTTTATTATTTACCTTTTAAAATCTCTTAAACCACTTTGACGACTTTGACCTTTTGGGGCTTCTAGATGACATATGAGGGTCCTCCAACTTCGTAAGGCCATAACTCTCAAACCATGAGGCGTTATGTGACGTTCCACATACCACCAGAAATGTAATGACATGTACTATCCATATAGAATAGTATTATCTGAAAATATATCATAATTCATATTTTTATCCATCAAACAAACTTGGGTCCATTACCCAAATGTAACAACCATAATTTCATTTTGGCTACCATAAATTTCAACAGAGCGGAATTTTAACAGAACTAAAAATTTGCTTATTCGAGCATATTCATTCCCAGAATTTTATGAAGAAAACAAAACATTTTTACTTAACACACTATGCATAACAATTTAAATCTACATGATACTTTGCATACAAGTTAAAATTGAGTATATACTTCAATTTTGAAAATAAAATACCTGTCACTGATGCTAAGCTTGAATCTTCAGTTTGAACCT
>ML778269.1:878309-935965 GCA_009831015.1 Picea engelmannii | reverse complement strand
ATTAGTTGTAATTATACCTCCTAGTCTCCTATATATACCAAGGAGACATTTTCATTTTGAATCATCTTGTACTTGAACATTTAAGTGGGGTAAAAGGAGCTTGCCCCCTCGAAGAGGCTTATTATCTGAAATTATCTCTTTTTTAAGGCGTTGAGTACTTTTTCTAAGGTTTTTCTATGCTATATTGATATTTGGTTCTTAAGATATGGTATTAGAGCTCAAGGTCTTAGGGTTTCGCTGCTACATCGGAGACACCTTGGAATTTTTGCTATAAGTTTTTTTTCTGCAATGTTTCAGAAGGAAACGATTGGACGATATTTAGTATATAGATCAAGGTACGTTGGGTTCAAAATTCATCTCCTGAGGCCTTATACATTCGGAGATACAACCTATACAAGATAGGGTTCTGGAATCATCCTGAATTGAGTCATTGCGCAATTTTCGCTATAACAGATTTTATGTAACGTTTCAGACCCGAAGCTCTAGTGGCTATTCACAAAAATTAGTAAGTTATCTGTTCTAAAAATTTTAGCTTCTAGGTCATCTTGAATTTGTATATACACCCTGTGTAAGATAGGGTATCAGACTAGTCCTATTGACTAGTCTCAAGAAGGTGTTATAGGTAAAACAATCATAACTTCTTTCTAGAGTATCCAAATTGAGTGGGACTAGTTTCATTGGATCTTGGAAATTCTATAGTATTTATGGTGTGAGTTTAAGAATTGTATATCAATTATTTTTTGCAGGGTACGCTATACAAGTGAGATCTCCTGGAAACGCCAAAAATCAGCAAGTTGTGGGGATGTTACCATAAATTCCACTTGGCACATCCAATTTTGATCAGACCTGTGGCATTGCAGAGAAGAAATATCGTAGAACTACATAAAGGAAATTTTCATACCTAGACGGGCCGAAACTTGGGAGATACAACAGAAGAAATATTGTCTAGTAGAACCACCTCAAAATCAAGGTTCAAAAGTGATACTTGGCCAACATGCCACCCAAAAAGGGAACTTCTACACCAAATAAGCCTCCTGACAATCCTACTTGGACTCTTGATGAAGGTGAAGAAATGCGTTGGGACATAAATGATTTACTAAAGAAGATAGTAACAAAAGATGAACTACAAGAGATGATGGAGGGTTTAAAAGGGGAGATCATGGAAGTATTGAAAATTTTCGTAATAGAGAAGAAACATGAAAGTGAAAATGCATCCCATGAAATTCATGATGAGGACACAAGGAAGGTGAATCGAGAATGGAGAAACTCCAACTTTGGTTTGAAGACCAACCATGTTCATAAGATTGATATGAGGAAGTTTGATGTCAAGGACCCAATCACATGGTTACTTCAGATGGAGCAATTCTTTGATCTCCATAATGTGCCACATACACAAAAGGTATGAATTGCTTCTTTATATTTATAACCTAATCAATTTTTATGGTATCGATAGCTTTGTTCTCACAAATCACTTGTCACTTGGACAATTTTCATGGAAGAAATGATAGCACACTCTGAGAATACAAGGAGAAATACCTTCTTTAGCCAATTGATAAATCTCAAGCAAAAGCGTTCAGTTACCGAGAACATTGAGAACTTCCAAAGATTGAATATAAAGGTAAACAATATTCCAGATGAACACTTGATTGATGTATTCATAGGAACTTTAAAGGATAACATTCAGCATGAGGTTTTCCTTTGGGAACCCAAAGAATTGGAGAACGCATTTAAGGTGGCAAGAAATGTTGAAAGTAAAATTATGGCTATGGCCAGTAGAAGGACCAATCCTAACATCTATAGAGAGAACAATGCTCCTTCTTCTAAAACACCTCAACCTAGAAGTTTGACACCTAAACAATTGGAGGAAATAAAATAAAAAGGTTTATGCTTTAATTGTGACAACAAGTACAGTAAGGAACATAAGTGTGGAGAGAAGAAATTATTCTACATAGATTGTGAAGAGGAAGAAGAACAAGAACAAGAACCATCTCAAGATGAAAACGTAGAAGCAATTTCATATGAAGAGTTGACTCCCACGATATCATGTTATGCGTTGGCTAGAATTAGCACTCCTCAAACCCTCAAGATCGAAGGATACATCAAAAAGAAAAATGTAATAGTCCTAATTGATTCTGGCAGTACTCATAATTTCATTCATTATAAATTAGCCAAAGCTCTCAATTGCTTTGTATATTTAGTGCCAGAGTTTCAAGTAATGATTGCAGATGGAGGAACTATCAATTGCTCAGGAAAATGAAATAAGATCAATCTTACTATGGGGGAATATGTAATGAATAGTCCAATGATTTCTATACCCATGGGTGGTGAAAATGTTGTACTAGGAATCCAATGGTTACAATCATTAGGAACAATGGATTTTAATTTTCAAGAACTTTTCATGAAATTTTCACTGGAAGGAAATGAAATTGAGTTAAGAGGTATCATAGGGAAACCCAGTAAGGTGATAAGCACTAATAGCATGACAAAATTATTGAAAAAGGGGCAGCAAGGATTTATTTCAAAACTATGCTCACTAGATGTTCAAACATCTAAGCCATCTATTCCTCAAGATCTCCAAAGGACCATTGATAAGCATTCCAAAGTATTTGAAGATATTCCCAAAGGTATTCCACCCACTCAAAATCATGATCATGAAATTCACCTAATTCCTCAGAGTATTCCTCCTAACATCAGGGCATACATATACCCTTACACCCAGAAGAGTGAAATTGAGCGCATGGTTGAATAAATGTTAGAGGCTGAAATTATTAGACCTAGCCAAAGTTCTTACTCTACACCAAAGGCAATGGTATTCAAGAAAGATAGCTCATGGCATATGTGTCAAGATTATTAGAGATCTCAACAATATTACTACTAAAGATAGCCTAGGTCTTTTACAACCATTATCCATCTAAGTCAGTGTTGGGAGGAGGTCTCCATGGATTTTATCATAGGGTTACCAAAGTCTGAAGGAAAGAGTGTCATCATGGTGATTGTTGATAAACTGACCAAGTACGCACACTTTTGTGCAGTCTCTCATCCCTTCAAAGCTAGTATAGTTGCCACCGCATTCATGGAGATAGTTCAAAAGCTACATGGCATCCCAAAGATTATTGTAAGTGACAAAGATCCCATCTTCACTGGACATTTTTGGACAGAATTATTTTTTTGTTTGGGTACTCAATTGGCTCATAGCTCATCCTATCATCCTCAATCTGATGGACAAACTGAGATAGTGAAAAAATGTCTGGAAGGCTACCTTCGTTTCTTTGTCTTTGATAAACAAACACAATGGTTCATATGGTTACCCTTGGCAGAATGGTGGTATAACACTTCCTTTCATACTACAAAAAAAATGACACCATTTATGGAACTTTATGGATACCACCCTCCTTCCATCACTTCTTCTCTAAAAGAAAAATCTAAGGTTCAAGCAGTGGAAGATCACATTGATAATCAACAACAAGTTCTCCAAATCTTAAAGGACAACTTGACCATGGAACATAATCGCATGAAAGAACAAGCAGATCAACATCGTAGTGAAAGAAGTTTTGAATTAAGGGACTGGGTGTTTTTAAGACTACAACCATACAAACAGATGTCCCTCAAGCAAGCCAAGAAGGATAATAAATTATCACCAAAGTACTATGGCCCTTATAAGGTGCTGCAAAATATTGGTACTATGGCATACAAATTGGAGTTGCCTACATCTTCATGAGTATACCCAGTTTTCCATGTTTCATGCTTAAAGAAGGTTACAGGCGACAAGATTCCAGTTCAAACTATATTGCTAGAACTTGACGAGGAAGGAAAAATCATATTGGAGCCTGAAGCCATCACTGACACAAGAATTAATCAGCTGAGGAATAGATCCATTTCAGAGTATCTCATTAAATGGAGGAAACTACCGGTTGAAGATTCCACTTGGGAAGATTAGTATTTTATACAGAAGCATCCAAAGTTACTCAAGCATTGCGGAAAACACTTGTCTCAAGGGGAGAGGCATGTTAAGCCCTAATATTGGCTCATTACCCCTTAATTGGGGCATATTATATTAGTAATGTTATTTTATTTATGTCAGCTTTAGGACATTAGTTGTAATTATACCTTCTAGTCTCTTATATATACCAAGGATACATTTTCATTTTGAATCATCTTGTACTTGAACATTTAAGTAAGGTAAAAGGAGGTTTCCCCGTCGAAGAGGCTTATTATCTGAAATTATCTCTTTTTCCAGGCGTTGAGTACTTTTTCTGAGGTTTTTCTATGCTATATTGATATTTGGTTCTTAACAAAGTGATACTTGACTGGAATGTTCTTCGTCTTGGAGTGCATCATCGAGGTTTTTGAGATACTAATGGCACTGGTATTATCACAATATATTGGAATGGGTTCATCATACTCAACCTGTATATCTGTCATAGTTTGTTTCTTCTAAAGAACATGTGTACAACATGTTGTTGCTGTAATATACTCTGCCTCGGCTGTAGATAGAGATACTGATGATTGTTTCTTGCTTATCCATGATACCAAACACTCACCTAAGTAGAACATTTCTCCATTGGTGCTTCGTCGGTCATCAATACAACCTTCCCAATATGCATCTATGTAGGCAATAAGTGATAGATCTTTTCCTTTTGGATACCATAATCCAAACTCTTTTGTTCCTTTGAGATATCCGAAAATCCTCTGTACTGCTAATACATGTGATTCGTTTGGTGCTTCTTGAAATTGTGCCACCTGTTCAACTGCTTGCATTACATATGGTCTGGATGTTTTCACATATAGTAGGATTCCAATCATTGACCTGTATTGCCTCTGATTTGTAGACTTCGAATCATCATCTTTTCTCAACTTACAACTGGTTTGCATGGGAGTGATAGCTGGTTTGCAATCTTCCATTCTGAACCTCTTTAGCATTTCTCTGATATACTTGGTTTGAGAAATAAAAATTCCTTGGTTTCTTTGACGTATCTAAAATCCCAGAAATAAGGATAGTTCTCCAAGCAATGACATTTCAAATTCATTCTACATGTCTTTTACAAATTTCCATCTTAACCTGTCATGATCACTACCAAAAATAATATCATCAACATAAAATTTAATTAATAAAATATTACCTTGACTTACCTTGATGTAGAGGTTGATGTATGCAGTTCCTTTTCTGAATCCTGCCTACTGCAGATACTTATCCAGTCTGGAGTACCATGCTCTAGGATCTTGTTTTAGACCATACAAGGCCTTCTTTAATTTACATATATAGTCTGTGTTCTTTGACAACTGAAATCCTTCTAGTTGTTCAATGTAGACTTCTTCTTCAATTTTCCCATTCAAAAAAGCTGATTTTACATCTAATTGATATACTTTAACATTTTTGGAGCATGCATAAGCTAAAAATAAATAGATTTCTTCCATTCTAGCAACTGGGGAAAATGTATCTTCAAAGCCTATTCCTTCAATCTATGCATATCCTTTACATACAAATCTAGATTTGTTCCATGTAACTTGTCCATCTTCATTCAATTTATTCCTGAAAACCCATTTTGTGCGGATCACATTCTTATTCTTTGGTCTTGGAACCAATTCCCAAGTGTCATTTTTATCTATTTGATCCAATCATTCATCCATGGCCTTATTCCAAAATTCATCCTTACTGGCTTATTCAAAACAGTTTGATTCAATTATAGATAAGAGTGTTAGGTGTGTTTGTTCTAGGGAATGGATTTTTCTTCTAGTCTCAACTCCTGCATCTTTGTTCCCAATAATCTGATCTGAAAGATGATTCTTATGTACTTTCTTGCTAGGTGTCTATGGAGATACTTTTTGAACTTTCTCTTCTACTTCTATCGGATTTTCTTCATCTTCATCTTCCTCTTCTACTTCTTTCTCATCTTCTTCTTCGAAAAGTTATTCTATTGATTTGTTTTCCTCTTCCTTTGATTCTGGTCTGCATGTTTCATCAATTGTTACTTTGATTATCTCCACAACTTTGTTCAATCTTAGATTGTAACACTTGTATGATTTCCTTGTATTTGAGAAACCAACAAGTATTCCTTTGTCCACACGAGATTCAAACTTTCCCATTCTATCGTCTTCTCTTTTGATGTAGCGTTTGCTTCCAAAAACTCTGAAGTGCTTCACATTTGTTGGTCTTCCTTTCCATATCTCATAGGGATTTTTATCAATGTTGTTTCTGAGCATTACTCTGTTTTGAATATGAAATGTTTTATGCACTGCCTATGTCCAAAATATATCTGTCAATTTGGAATCCATTAGCATTGTTCGAGCCATTTCTTGTAGTGTCCTTTTCTTTCTTTCAACAACTCCATTTTGTTGAGGTGTCCTAGCAACGAAGAATTTCCTTTTTATTCCATGACTGCTAGAGTAGTCCATAAATTCCTTTGATGTGAACTCCTCTCCATTATCAGATTTCAAACATTTGATTCTTGAATCCATCTCATTTTCAACCATTTCCTTGTAGATCTTGAAGTTGTCAAAAGATTTTGACTTGTTCTTGAGAAAGAAAACTGCAGTCATTCTTGTATAATCATCAACTAATAACATAAATTATTTTTCACCAATTAAGCCCTTTTTTGTAGTTGGTCCAACTAGATCAGTGTGCACAATTTCCAGTGGTCTTGTTGTTGAATATTCCTTTAATTTGAACCTGGTCTTCGTTTTCTTTCATTGTTGACAATGCTTGCATAAAGTGTTGGTTGGTTTCGTGATCTGGGGCATTTCTCTGACTGCTTCTCTTTTGCTGACTTTGACAAGGTTATCAAAATGCATGTGACCCATTCTTCTATGCCATAGCCAACTTTCATCTTCCTTTACTAGAAAACACTTTTCATTTCCAATTTCACTTAACACATATATGTTGTTTGAAGTTCTTGTAGTTGTACCAACCAATTTCCCTGAACCTTCTTTTCTTATCTCACACTTTTCTGAATCGAAAGTAAGTTTATGACCTTGGTCACACATTTGAATCACACTTAGAAGATTATGTTTCATATCTTATACTAGTAGAACATTTTGTTCCCAATTCAGACCGTGCCTTCTCCAATGATTTTGGATGAATTATCATTTCCGAAGGAGACTGATCCATTTTTTTATTTTCGTAATGTAAGAAATTTGTCTTTATTACCTGTCATGTGTTTTGCACATCCACTGTCAACATACCAACTGTGTTTCTTCTACTTAGCTTGTAGAGAAACTGTGCATTCTTCATTATTATATTGATCTTTCCTTCTTATCCAAGTCATTTTCTAAGGTTCTTGTCTATGACTGTTGTTATTCTGTTGAGGTTCTTTAGGAGGGATTGTGATGCAGGAGCATCGCCAACTCATCAAGCGAGCCATCACATCAAGCAGAGATCAGCTGGATAAACAAACGCAAATTTTTGAAGTGCTTTGGGATTGTAGCGCAAGTCTTTAATGAACCATTTAAGAAGGCGCACTTGCGTATTGTAATGGACCTTGAGCAACACGCTCTCGTCCTTAGTAGATAGGAGGCATTTAATAGATTTAATGCTGGTAGATAGGATTTTTAAGTCTAGATTTGATAGTTTAGAGTCCAAGATGGAAAATGGATATAGACACCCTCATTGTACATTGTAACTTTATTGAGAACATTCAGGGAGAGAAGAGAAAGCAGATAATATCGTATGAAGAACACCCATGTACAGGCATTTGAATTAATAGAAGTAAGCTTTGATTCAAGCTCAGGGTTGGTGTTGTTTTCTCTGTGTATTGAGGTTGTGCTCATGAATGTTTTCTTTCTTGTTATGCATTTGCTTTGTATATGATTTGCATGTGACTTCATGTTTCAAACTGAAGTCTGAAAGGGAGAGAGAGTGAGGTTCAATTATTTCTCTATCTGAGCCAGGGGATTCCTGCAAGGTGTGCAGTTGAATTCATCCGCAAGTAGTGCGTTGATGAAGGCTCAGTAGTTTAAATTTTGTTCTCATTCACCCGGAAGTGGAAGTAGGTCGTTGAAGTCGTGCAAGGAGTGCACAGGCTGAAGAAGAAGTCTCAGTTGTAAATATGAGCAAAGGAGATCGAAGACTGCTGCTGCAGGAGTGTGCAGAGTCAAGAAAACTTCAACACTTAGATGTGGTTGAAGATTTGTCATAAGGAGTGCGTGAAAGGGTTTCTTGAAGACTGAAGTTGTGGAAAAGCTCAGGAAGGATAGGCCTCTGAGTTGCTGAAGATTAGCATAGATAAGTGTGACTTGAAGTCAGGAAGAAACGTCACAGGTTGGCGAACCGGCGAAGGAATCTCATGGGGAGATACTTCTTTCATTTTGAGGATTACACAAGGAAGAATGGATGGTTGAAATCCTCTAAGGAGATTTCACGAAGTTTCGAGGATCGTCAGATCTTGTAGAAGTGCAAGGAGGTTACAACGTGAAGGTCCGAAGAGTTTGAAGCTCAAGAGAGGTAGAGTCATTGATTCAGAGTCACAGGAGCCATCAGATCTACACGTGGTATCGTGTATCGGGGACTCGTGAGTTGAAGCCCCAAAGTTGTGCATCAAAGAGTAGCGATATTGCGAGACGTGATATCCCTACAAGATCAGAGACATTTGTTGAGGAGGACGCGTGTAAGGAGATTCTCTCATCTCGCAGACTCAGACATTGGAGGACCGAAAGGGAAGCCCTTCAGCTTCACGAGTAACGAAGTGGCAAGATATTTTTAGCCGTCCATCGGAGGAGGAAAGGCGGTAGAGATCGAGAGATATCGTGAACTCGGAAGTTCGTAGGGTAAAAGCCAAGTATTGAGTATTCAGAATCGCGAGGCGCGAGGACGCGAAGCGGCGAAGTAGCGAGATATTTGTAGCCGTCTGTCTGAGGAGGACAGGTGGCGAGAGATCGAGAGATCTCACGAACTCAGAAGTTCACAGGGTGAGAGCCAAACATTGGGTACTCCAAGATGCGAGGTCGCGAGTAATAGATAAGGATAGCCGTTGGATCCGGATCACAGGAGGACCGTTGGATCTGCACGTGGGATCGTGTATCGGAACCTCACAAGAAAAGGTTCGAGAAAATTGGCCACGGGGATCGCGAGGTTGCAAGAAAGAGATATCCCAACAACTGGAGGATAGTGTGGGCCATAGAAGAGTCGGCGAGTGGAATACAGGTGGCATGAAGCCCTCGGGATCTCGCCGCGAGAAGTTCTGAAATATTGGTATTCGGATTCGCGAGTAGCGAAGTATCAAGGAGCCGAGGTTCGTGTGGACGCATGGCAGAGCATAAGGTGGGACCGCGCGGCCGACGGGTGGACACACATCGCTTGGAGATAGGAGTCAACACTCCGTTGAATTCTCACATCTCGGGAACTCGCAGAATAGGTGGGTGAAAGTTCGACGGTTCAACCTACGAGGTCGCGAGGTTGCGAGAGGCGCTAACATTGAGCCTAGCCCACGGTTGCATGTGGTGAGGGCACTAGTAAAGGAAGGAGCTATAACCGGATCGCCAGATCGGGTATTGCAAGATCTGAAAGGAAGAGTTGGAGGTTTTAAGTCCCGAACTCGTGAGATAGCGAGATTTGGTTGACCTTGGAGAAAGATTGTTCCGGGTACAGATTTCCCGATAGGGAAATAGAAGAACCTTGGAGTTCTTCGGGCCGAGAAGAAGAAGATCTTGTGAGAGTGGACATGCCTGGGTGGTGCGCGTCTGCGTCAAGTGGTATCAGAGCTAAGATCTTGTATGTATATTTTAGGCAAGGGAGCCAAAGAAAAGGAGCACTCTGATATGCGTCAGAGTGGTATCAGAGCGAGAAAATCTCTTTGCTTTCTGTAGCAGAGAAGAAGAGAAAATTGCACCATGCCGCCGAGGAGAGAAAGAAAATCGCCCGATCCAGAGGATAGGGGGAACCAGAGAGGAAGAAGGAGACAAGCACAGAATACAGAAATGGAGAGGCAGATACGTGATCTCCGAGCGAGGTTAGAAGATATGGAAGTAGCACAGAGACGCACAACCAGTGCTGGAGATCTGAGTGACTCCGAAGGTGAAGTTGAATTTGAACAAAAAGGAGAAGTTGCAGCCGAAGATGCAGCCAATGAGCGATTAATTAAGTCTATCGCTCGGATGAGTTTGAAAACAAATATGGACATTCCAGCTTATGAAGGGAGTTTGGATGCATAAGAGCTTCTAGATTGGATTAGAGCTCTTGACACCTACTTCGATTATGAGGATATCGAAGAGGATAAGAAGGTTAGGCATGCTGTCACAAAATTGAAGGGACATGTAGCATTATAGTGGGACGAGCTTCAAGAAGATAGACATTCGAAAGGAAAGAAAAATATAAAAGGATGGGATCGAATGATTGCGAAGATGAAGGCAAAGTTCATCCCAAGGGATTATCAAATCACATTGTTCAGGAGAATGCAGAACCTGAGACAGAAGTTGATGACAGTAAAGGAGTATACTGAATAATTTTACAAGCTAAATATCAGAGCAGGTCATTGGGAGAGCGATGATGAAAAATTTGCCAGGTATATGAATGGCTTGAGATATGATATTCAGGATGAGATGAGTATGATGACCATCAGAACGGTGGAGGATGCGTATCAAATGGCGTTGAAAGCTAAAGAGAAGCTAAGCCGTAAGCCAGCACAGCGAGGCTGAGGTAGGAGCTAGCCAAAAGGTAAGTCAGTTGTCCAATATGGGTTTCAGAAATCCAAGGATGACTGGAAGAAGCCTCAGACTAGAACATAAAGAGGTGGAAGTTCACAGCGAGGCCAGCATGCTGAACTGCGAAGGCAGCAGATGGAACAGAGCGGAGGATACGCTGATAATAACACATTTCCTCATACCAGAGGTAGCGGAAGAGGCCGAGGTGGAGTCATCACATGCTTCACATGTGGAAAGAATGGACACAAGGTAGTTGACTTTCCATATAGGAAGAAGGATGGAGGAGAAGCTCACATCGTCGAGGCACAGAGGCGAGATGCTGAGGCAGAAGACGCAGAAGACAGAAGGTCATTGATGATGCGTAAGGTTCTCTTAACACCCGAGAAGGAGGTGGAGGACACAACTCAAAGAAACATACTTTTCAGAACCACATGCAAGACCAAAGACAGGAAGTGCAAGTTTATTGTGGACAGTGGAAGCACAGATAATCTCATTTCAACTGAGATGGTGGAGAAACTAGAGCTAGAGACAACTGACCACCTGAGTTCATACAAAGTTTCATGGCTATAGAAGGGACATCAGGTAAGTGTCACTAAACAGTGCTTAGTTGACATCAAGATAGGAGGATATAATGATAAAATACTCTGTGATGTTATTCCTGTGGATGTATGTCATTTATTGCTAGGCAGACCATGGAAATATGACAGGAACGTAATTCATGATGGGAATATGAATACGTATACTTTGGAGAAGAATGGAAGAACACATATGCTACTTCCAATTAAATATAAAGAAGTAAATCCAGAACCGAGAAATACTGTACTTCTCATGAGTGGGAAGGAACTTCTGGTGGAAGTAAAGAAGAAGGAAGATCCACAATTCTTTGTGGTCAGGAAACCAAAAATTGTTTTGACCAGCACAAGAGTGGATGACTTGCCGGAAGAAATTCAGGAATTGCTGGAAGAGTTCGCTGACATTGTGGTAGACGAATTACCTCATTCGTTGCCACTGATGAGGAGTGTGAGTCATCATATAGACCTCATACCAGGAGCCAGTTTTCCGAACAAAGATGCATGCAGGTTGACGCCGCAGGAAAATGAAGAAGTCAAAAGGCAGGTGCAGGAACTGTTGGATAAAGGACTGATCAGGGAAAGTCTAAGTCCGTGTGCCATCCCAATGGTACTTAGTCTAAAGAAAGATGGAGGTTGGAGAATGTGCACTGATTCCAGAGCCATTAACAAGATAACCATCAAGTACAGGTTTCCATTGCCACGGATGGATGACTTGATGGACTATTTAAGTGGAGCCAAGTTTTTTTCAAAGGTTGATTTGAAAAGCGGATACCATCAGATTCGCATGAGGGAAGGCGATGAATGGAAGACAACCTTCAAAACCAATGAAGGGTTGTATGAATGGCTAGTCATGCCATTTGGCTTGACGAATGCACCAAGTACCTTCATGAGGTTAATGAATGAAGTGCTGAAGGAATTCATAGGAAAGTTTGTCATTGTTTATCTGGATGACATATTGATTTTCAGTAAAACAAAAGCATAACATCTGAAGCATTTAGCTGCAGTAATGAAGAAGCTACAACAGGAGAAGTTGTTGATCAACATGAGGAAATCTTCATTTATGAAGACATAACTCATTTACTTGGGATTTGTCATATCGGCGAATGAATTAAATATGGATCCAAGTAAAGTGGAGGTAATTAAAAATTGGCCATCACCGAAAAATATTTTTGAGGTGAGAAGTTTTCATGGACTGGCTAGTTTCTACCGAAAATTCATCAGGAACTTCAGTGGGATTAGCGCAGCGATGATGGATACCATCAAGAAAAGACATAAATATTTTCATTGGACTGAAGAGGGAGAGAAGAGCTTCAATCTGTTGAAGTGGAAGATCACAGAACAACCGGTTTTGGTGTTGCCAAATTTTATGAAAGTGTTCCAAGTAAAATGTGATGCAAGTGGCTTTGCCATAGGAGCGGTCTTGAGCCAGGAGGACAGACCAATTGCATATTTCAGTGAGAAGTTGGATGAGGAAAAAGTGAAGTACTCCATGTATGATAAAGGTTTTTATGCTATCATACAGGCATTGAAGAAGTGGAGACATTATTTGATTCCGAAAGAATTTGTTTTGTATAGTGATAATCATGCATTGCAGTTTGTGACTCAACAGGAGAAGTTGAATCAGAAACATACTAAATGGGTAGAGTATATGCAAAATTTTACATTTGTAATTAAACACATTTTAGGTACTGCTAACAAAGTGGCTGATGCTTTGAGCAGGAAGTGTTTGTTTCTGCAGGAGTTCCGAGTCAAAACATTGGGTTTTGAAAATCTTAGGGACATGTATGCAGGTGATGCAGATTTTGCAGAGGCATATGAGGCAGCTGAGAATCCAGTTCTTAGAGACAAAAGCCCTTGGATAGATTATATGATCCAGGAGGGATTGTTGTTCAGAGGCAATCAACTATGCATTATGAATTGCTCCATGAGGGAGAATTTGTTAAAGGAGAAGCACAGTGGTGGATTAGCAGGGCATTTTGGCCATGAAAAGACATTTGCAAAGCTAAGAGAAGAATACTTTTGGCCAGGGATGCGGTCGGAAGTCAAGAAGTTTTTTGACAGATGTAGAATTTGCCAGCATTCAAAGGGAAGGAAGAAGAATGCAGGATTCTATCAACCCTTACCCATACCCGAGGGGCCGTGGGATGAAATCAGCATGGATTTCATATTGGGATTGCCTAGGATGCAAAGAGGACATGATTCGATCTTTGTGGTGGTTGACAGGTTTTCCAAAATGGCACATTTTATCCCATGCCAGAAGACCAACGATGCGACTCATATCGCAATTTTTTTTTTCAAGGAGGTCGTTAGACTTCATGGTTTACCCAGAAGCATAGTATCGGACAGGGATACGAAATTCATTGGACATTTCTGGAGGACACTCTGGAAGAAGATGGGAACTAACTTAATGTTTAGTTTTTCCTATCATCCACAGACGGATGGACAAACAGAGGTGGTAAATAGAAGTCTGGGAGATTTATTAAGAAGCTTGGTGATAGAGCACCATAGCAGTTGGGACAATGTGTTGCCACAGGCAGAGTTTGCATACAATGACTCAGTGAATAGGAGCACAGGAAAAATCCCATTTGAGATTGTATATGGGAGGCAGCCAAGAGGATTTTCTGAACTGAGGGATTCAGAGTAGATAATGACTAAGAGCGCGAGCGCTGAAGAATTCACAAAGGCGATGAAGGAACTTCATAGCAGGGTGAAGGAGCGATTGCTGGAATCAAACCAGGAATATAAGCGCAGAGCGGATCAACATCGGAGACAACTTCAGTTTGAAGTTGGTGATATAGTTCTGGCACATCTGAGGAAGGAAATTTTCCCGAGGGGAACATACCATAATCTAAAAATGAAGAAAATTGGGCCATGCAGAGTCCTAAAGAAATTGGGAGAAAACTCTTATGAAATTGAGTTGCCAGATGGCATCGGAATATCTCTGATGTTCAATGTCTTAGACTTATATCCATATAAGGCTGAGGAAGTGGGAGCTGGAAGTGATGAACAACCAGGGTTCCAGTGGCAGAAACAGATGCCAATTGCAGAGAAGCCACAGATGGAGCGTATTCTTGACAAGAGAGTGAGCAAAAAGACCAGACGAAAGAAATACTTCGAGTATCTGGTGAAATGGAAGAACCATCCAGTGGAAGATACCAGCTGGGAAAGCCAAGAAGATATTCAAAAGCATGGAAAGACCATGCAGGAGCTCATGGACAGGAGCCCATGAAAGTTTTCAAGCTGGGGAGTATGATGCAGGAGCATCGCCAACTCATCAAGCGAGCCAACACATCAAGTGGAGATCAGTTGGATAAACAAACCCAAATTTTTGAAGTGCTTTGGGATTGTAGCACAAGTCTTTAATGAAACATTTATGAAGGTGCACTTGCGTATTGTAATGGAACTTGAGTGACACGCTCTCATCCTTAGTATATAGGAGGAATTTAATAGATTTAATGCTGGTAGATATGATTTTTAAGTCTAGATTTGATAGTTTAGAGTCCAAGAGGGAAAACGGATATAGACACCCTCATTGTACATTGTAACATTATTGAGAACATTCAGGGAGAGAAGAGCAAGGAGATAATATTGTATGAAGAACACCCATGTACAAGCATTTGAATTAATAGAAGGAAGCTTTGATTCAAGCTCAGGGTTGGTGTTGTTTTCTCTATGTATTGAGGTTGTTCTCATGAATGTTTGCTTTCTTGTTATGCAATTGCTTTGTATATGTTGTGCATGTGAATTCATGTTTCAAACTGAAGTCTGAAAGGGAGAGAGAGTGAGGTTCAATTGTTTCTCTATCTGAGCCAGGGGATTCCTGCAAGGTGTGTAGTTGAATTCATCCGCAAGGAGTGCGTTGATGAAGGCTCAGTAGTTTAACTTTTGTTCTCATTCACCCGAAAGTGGAAGTAGGTCGTTGAAGTAGTGCGCAGGCTGAAGAAGAAGTCTCAGTTGTAAATTTGAGCAAAGGAGATCGAAGACTACTGCTGTAGGAGTGCGCAGAGTCAAGAAAACTTCAACACTTAGACGTGGTTGAATATTTTCTGTAAGGAGTGCGTGCAAGGGTTTCTTTCTTCTAAGACTGAAGTTGTGGAAAAGCTCAGGAAGGATAGGCCTCTGATTCACTGAAGATTAGCATAGATAAGTGTGACTTGAAGTCAGGAAGAAATGTCACAGGTTGGCAAAGCGGCGAAGGAATCTCGTGGGGAGATACTTCTTTCATTTCAAGGATTACACAAGGAAGAACGAATGGTCGAAATCCTCTGAGGAGATTTCGTGAAGTTCCGAGGATCGTCAGATATTGAAGAAGTGCAAGGAGGTTACGGCGTGAAGGTCCGAAGAGTTTGAAGCTCAGGAGAGGCAGAGCCATCGATTCAGAGTCACAAGAGTCGTCAAATCTACACGTGGTATCATGTATCGGGGACTCGTGAGTTGAAGCCCCAAAGTTGTGCAGCAAAGAGTAGCGATATCGCGAGACGCGATATCCCTACAAGATCAGAGCTATTCGTTGAGGAGGACGCGTGTAAGGAGATTCTCTCATCTCACAGACTCGGACATTGGAGGACCGAAAGGGAAGCCCTTCAGCTTCGCGAGTAGTAAAGTGGTGAGAGATTTTTAGCCATCCATCAGAGGAGGACAGGTGGCAGAGATTGAGAGATCTCGCGAACTCAGAAGTTCGCAGGGTAAAATCCAAGTATTGAGTATTCATAGTCGCGAGGCGCGAGGATGCGAAGCGGTGAAGTAGCAAGATATTTGTAGCCATCTATCCGAGGAGGACAGGTGGCGAGAGATCGAGAGATATCGTGAACTCGAAAGTTCGCAGGGTGAGAGCCAAACATTGGGTACTCCAAGACGCAACGTCACGAGTAGTGAGAGAAGGATAGTCGTTGGATCCGGATCACAGGAGGACCATTGGATCTGCATGTGGGATCGTGTATCGGAACCGCGCAAGAAAGGTTCAAGAAAATTAGCCACGGGGATCGTGAGGTTTCAAGAAAGAGATATCCCAACAGCTGGAGGATACTGTGGGCCATAGCAGAGTTGACAAGTGGAATACAAGTGGCACGAAGCCCTCAACATCTCACCGCGAGAAGTCCCAAAATATTGGTGTTTGGATTCGCGAGTAGCGAAGTATCGAGGAGCCGAGGTTCGTGTGGACATGCGGCAGAGCAGAAGGTGGGACCGCGTAGCCGACGGGTGGACACACGTCGCTTGGAGATAGGATTCAACACTCCGTTGAATTCTCACATCTCGGGAACTCGCGGAATAGGTGGGTGAAAGTTCGACGGTTCAACCTATGAGGTCACGAGGTTGCGAGGTTGCGAGAGGTGCTAACATTGAGCCTAGCCCATGGTTGCATGTGGTGAGGGCACTAGTAAAGGAAGGAGCTATAACCAGATTGCCATATCGGGTATCACAAGATATGAAAGGAAGAGTTGGAGGTTTTAAGTCCCGAACTCGCGAGATAGCGAGATTTGGCTGACCTCGGAGAAAGATTGTTGCGGGTACAGATTTCCCGATAGGAAAATAGAATAACCTTGGAGTTCTTCGGGCCGAGAAGAAGAAGATCCTGTGAGAGAGGACGTGCCTGGGTGGTGCGCGTCTGTGTCAAATTATCATTCTGCAATTCTTGGCCATGTGTCCAAAATTGTTACATTTGTAAAATTCCACTTCAGTGCTCAAATATTCAAACATGTTGTAACTTCTTCTTTGTGTGTCACTAGGTCTCCTTGAATAATCCATTTGTGTATAACTCTCAAAGTTGTTACTGTTCCTGTTGTTAGCTCTACAATTCATAGCTCTATGTCCAAAATTATTACATCCATAACATTAACCAAAAAATATAGTTTGATACATGGGAGTTGAAGATCTTCTAAAAGGAGGTTCTCTTATGAATCCTTCTTCTTCTTGAGGCCTATCTGTCTGTTGTTGATTCTGAAATATGAATCTTCTTGGTGGAGGAGTGTCCCTATAATCTTCCTTGTATATCTTCATATCCTCTTTGATTGTTTCTGCATAGCTCTTTGGATTCATTTCTTGCTCTGTTGTTCTGGAGCTTGATCCCTTTTCTGTCTAATTGTATCCAAGTCTGGACTTGTCAAGATGAGATTTTTGACTGTTGATAATGTCATCTAGAACTTTTGAGCTATTCTGCATATTTTTCTTTTGAATATCCTTTCTTAGTGTGAAAAACTTTGCTTTCAAGTTTCCAATGATATTGTCATTTTCTTCTAGTTGTTCTTTGAGTGTTTCTTCAATTCTTTTATCTTCTTCTATTTGAACCTTCAATTTTGTGATCATTTGTTCTAGTTCTCGAGTGTCATTTTTCTTGTCTAGTTCTGCCTGTAGTTTCTTGTTTTTCTTCTTTTCTCTTCTGATATATTCTATGGCACACATTAATTCTTCTCAGTAGTCAACTTCTTCGTCTTCAATTTCTTCTTCGACTTCTTCACATTCTTCTTCAGTTTCTTCATATTCTTCTTCAGAGTATTCTTTGTTAGTCTTTTACTACCATGAATAGAACTCTTCCTGTATCATTGTCACTAAATTCATCTTCATCTGATGATGAGATGTCTTCTTTGGTGTATAAGATTTTCTTGAAAACTTTCTTTGTAGTTGTTTTGCCTTTATATGTGTGTTTTACTTTTGAGTAACCTTCATCATTTCTCTTTTTATTATGAGGACATTTATTAGCAAAATGACCAATACCATCACAATTAAAACAAATTAAAGGGATCTTACCTCTATACCTACCGTTGGTTCCCTTGTTCAGTCTTTTGACAAAGTTGGCCACTTCTTCATCATCTTCTGAGGCATCATTTTTGCTGCTATATTCTTCTTGTTCCTTTTTCTTTTGCTTTGATATTTTGGATGCCTTGAAGGATGCTTCTTTTACATATGGATTTTCCTGCTCAGTTCTAATTTCATATGCTGTGAATATTCCATGCAATTCGTCCATGCTTATTGAGTCCAGATCTGATCTTTCTTTTAATGTTGATATCTTAGGGTTGAATCTCATAGGAAGAGATCTTAGTATCTTTTGAACAATTATAGATTCTTAAATTTCTTTTCCTAATCCTATGATTGCATTCACTGTTTCATCAACTCATAAGAAGTAGGCTATGATATCTTCATCTTCCTTAATTTTTAGTTGGTCGAACTAACCTCTGTAAGTCTAAAGCTTTGATGCTTTGACTTTTGTATCTCCTTCATAAATATTTTGATGCTTGTCCCAAATATCTTTAGTAGATTTAAAGTGTGCAACTTTGGTGAATAACATATCACTGAGACCATTCAAAAATGAATTTGTGTCTTTGTAATTATTCTCACCAAGTTTTACTGCTTTGTCATGTGTTGGTGGAACTATTGGTGCTATGTATCCATCTATAATTAACTGCCAAACTTGAAATCATTGTGCATGTATATATGTCCTCATCCTTATGCTCCAAAAGGCATAATTTCATCCATCAAACTATCGTATTCCATTTTTATATGAGTTGGTACTCTCCATGATCTACCTTTTAGTGGTTAAACTAATTTATGAAGGAACCTGCTCTGATACCAATTGTTGGATTGCTGAGAAGGGGGGTGAATGTTAAGAACAATATAGCATAGAAAAAACTTAGAATAAGTACTCAACGCCTTGAAAAGGAGAGAAATTCACATAATAAGCCTCTTCAGGGGGGAAACCTCCTTATGCCCACATAAATGTACAATTCCAAGATGATTCCAAATGAAAATGTCTCCTTGGTATATATAGGAGACTAGGAGGATAATTACAGCTAATGGAATAAAGTCGACATAAATAAAATAACATTACTAATGTAATATGCTCGAATTAAGGGGTAATGAGCCAATATTAGGGCTTAACATGCCCCTCCCCTTGAGACAAGTGTTGTCCACAATGCTTGAGTAACTCTGGATGCTTCTGTATAAAAGACTCATCTTCCCAAGTGGAATCTTCAGCCAATAGTTTCCTCCATTTAATGAGATACTCTGAAATGGATCTATTCCTCAGCTCACAAACTCTTGTGTCAGTGATAGCTTCAAGCTCCAATATGATTTTTCCTTCCTTGTCAAGTTCTGGAAATATAGTTTGAACAGGGATCTTGTCGCCTATAACCTTCTTTAAGCATGAAACATGGAAAACTGGGTGTACTCGTGAAGATGCAGGCAACTCCAATTTGTATGTCATAGTACCAATCTTTTGCAACACCTTATAAGGGCCATAGTACTTTGGTGATAATTTATTATCCTTTTTGGCTTGCTTGAGGGACATTTGTTTGTATGGTTGTAGTCTTAAAAACACCCAATCCCCTACTTCAAAAATTCTTTCACTATGATGTTGATCTTCTTGTTGTTTCATGCGATTATGTGCCATGGTCAGGTTTTCCTTTAAGATTTGGAGAACTTGTTGTTGATGCTCGATGTGATCTTTCACTGCTTGAACCTTATATTTTTCTTTTAGAGAATACGTGATGGAAGGAGGGTGGTATCCGTAGAGTGCCATAAATGGTTTCATTTTTGTTGCAGTATGAAAGGAAGTGTTATACCACCATTATGCCAAGGTAAACCATTTGAACCATTGTGTTTGTTTATCAAAGACAAAGCAACGAAGGTAGCCTTCCAAACATTTCTTCACTATCTCGGTTTGTCCACCAGATTGAAGATGATAGGATGAGCTATGAGCCAATTGAGTACCCACACAAGAAAATAATTCTATCCAAAAATGTCCAGTGAAGATGAGATCTCTGTCACTTACAATAATCTTCTAGTTGTCATGTATCTTTTGAACTATCTCGATGAATGCGATGGAATTTGTACTAGATTTGAAGGGATGAGAGAGTGCACAAACGTGTGCGTACTTGGTCAGTCTATCAACAATCACCATGATGACACTCTTTCCTTCAGACTTCGGTAACCTTGTGATGAAATCCATGGAAACCTCCTCCCAGTGCTAACTTGGGATGGCTAATCATTGTAAAATACCTGGGGTCTTAATTGTTTCCAGCTTATTTTGTTGGCAAAACAAACATTCTTCCACAAAACTTTGAACATCAGTTTTAAGGCCATCCCAAAAAAAATCCTTCTTGACTCTATGGTAGGTTTTCAAAAATCCCAAGTGCCCTCCTATTGGAGAACTGTGCAATTCCAATAATACCTTTTGTTTGAGTTGGGAGTTCTTACATAAATATAAGCGATTTTTGTACCATAGTGAATCATTTTTCCATGTAAATGTATCTAATGCACTAGAATCCTGTTGCAACCTTTGAATGAGAGTCCACACTTTTTCATCATTCATCCATTCATCCCTCGCTTCTATTATTTAGTCGGGTTGGATGATCTAGATAGCACAGAGAAAGGCTTCAACATATTCATTCTTTATTGAGAGTGCATCTACCACAACATTTTTCTTCCCTTTTTTATAGATGATTTCAAAATCATAACCCAATATCTTGGCTACCCAGTTTTGTTGTTCTTCTAAAGATATTCTTTGTTCCAAGAAGTATTTAAGACTATCATGATATATTTTGACCTTGAAGTGCCTACCTATTAGGTAAGGACGTCATTTCTTCAATGCATGTAGTATTGCCATCATTTCCTTCTCATAAATGGGTTTGTGTAAGTCCTTTCCCTTGAGTGGTAGACTTTCAAAAGCTAGGGGCCTTCCTTCTTGTATTAGGACATCATCAATTCAATTTCCCGAGGCATCACATTCCACAATAAAGGTTTTTTTGAAGTCTGGAGTGGTCAAGACAGGATCTTTGAACATCACCTCTTTAAGTTGTTCAAAATATTTAGTTTCCTCTGGAGTCCATGAAAATGCATCCTTCTTAGTTAGTGTCATTAAAGGTGCTTCTATTCTTCCATAGTGCTGAAAAAACTTGTTGTAGTAACCTGTCGAACCCAAAAATCCTTTAAGATTATTTAATTTTTTGGGAATCGGCCAGTCCATCATGGCCTTAACCTTGTTAAGGTCTACCTTAACACCTTCATGAGATACAATATGACCAAAATACTCTACCTCCTTCACTCCAAAGAAACATTTGGATGGTTTGGAATATAGTTGTTGCTCCTTTAGTAGTTGTAGCACCTTGTCAACATGTCACACATGATCCTCCCAAGACTTGCTATAGATTAGTATATCATCAAAAAATAGTAACACAAATTTTCGAAGGAAGGGCTTGAAAATGGAATTCATCAACCCTTGGAATGTGGAAGGTGCATTTGTAAGGCCAAAAGGCATGACAAAAAATTCATAATGGCGTTTATGAGTTCAGAATGTTGTTTTTGGGATATCTCCTTCCTTCATTCTAATCTAATGATACCCTGAACGGAGATCCAATTTTGTGAAATAGATTTCTCCATGTAGTTCATCTAACAGTTCATCAATGACGAGAATAGGAAACTTATATTTAATAATGTTCTTGTTGAGCTCTCTATAATATGGACACATACACCATGAGATATCTTTCTTGAATACCATCACCACTGGTGCAGAGTAAGAACTTTGGCAAGGTCTAATAATGACAACCTCTAACATTTCTTCAACTATGCACTTAATTTCACTCTTCTGGGCATAAGGGTATCTGTATGGCCTGATGTTAGGAGGAACACTCCCAGGAATTAGGTGAATTTCATGATCATGAATTTGAGTGGGTGGAATACCTTTCAGAATATCTTCAAATACTTTGGAATTCTTATCAGTGATCCCTTGGATATCTTGAGGAATAGATGGCTTAGATGTTTGAACATCTAGTGAGCATAGTTTTGCAATAACACCTTGATTCCCCTTTTTCAATAATTTTTTCATGCCATTAGAGCTTATCACCTTACCGGGTTTCCATGTGATACCTCTTAACTCAATTTCTTTTCCTTCCAATGAAAATTTCATGAAAAGTTCTTGAAAATTAAAAGCCATTGTTACTAATGATTGTAACCATTGGATTCCTACTACAACATATGTGCCGCCCATGGGTATAGCAGTATTTGGACTATTATTACATATTACCCCATAGTAAGATTGATCTTATTGCATTTTCTTGAGCAAATGATAGTTCCTCCATCTGCAATCATTACTTGAAACTCTGGCACTGGATATACAAAGCAATTGAGAGCTTTGGCTAATTTATAGTGAACACAATTATGAGTACTGCCAAAATCAATTAGGACTATTACCTTTTTCTTTTTAATGTATCCTTTGATCTTTAGGGTTTGAGGAGTGTTAATTCCAGCCAATGCATTACACAATATCATGGGAGTCAAATCTTCAGACGAAATTGCTTCTACGTTTTCATATTGAGATGGTTCTTTTTCTTGTTCTTCTTCCTCTTCACAATCTATGTAGAATAATTTCTTCTCGCCACACTTATGTCCCTTACTGTACTTGTTGTCACAATTAATTCATAAACCTTTTGTTTTTCTTTCCTCCAATTGTTGAGGTGTCAACCTTGTAGGTTGAGGTGTTTTAGAAGAAGGATCATTATTGTCTCTATAGATGTTGGGATTGGTCCTTCTAGTAGCCATAGCCATATTTTTACTTTCAACATTTCATGCCACCTTAAATGCATTGTCCAATGATTTGGGTTCCCAAATGCGAACCTTGTGTTGAATGTTATCCTTTAAAGTTCCTATGAATACATCAATCAAGTGCTCATATGGAATATTTATTACCTTTATATTCAATCTTTGGAAGTTCTCAATGTGCTCTGTAATTGAACCCTTTTCCTTGAGATTTATCAATTGGATAAAGAAGGTATTGTTCCTTGTATCCTCATAGTGTTCTATCATTTCTTCCGTGAAAATTTTCCAAGTGACGAGTGATTTGCGAGAACAAAGCCATCGATACCATACAAATTGATTGAGTTCTAAATATAAAGAAGCAATATGTACCTTTTGTGTATGTGGCACATTATCTAGATCAAAGAATTGCTCCATCTGAAGTATCCATGTGATTGGGTCCTTGCCATCAAACTTCCTCATATCAATCTTAGGAACGTGGTTGGTCTTCAACCCAAAGTTGGAATTTCTCCATTCTTGATTCACCTTCCTTGTGTCCTCATCATGAATTTCATGGGATACATTTTCACTTTCAGGTGTCCTCTCTATTATGAAATTTTTCAATCCTTCCATGATCTCCCCTTTTAAACCCTCCATCATCTCTTATAGTTCATATTTTCTTATTGTCTTCTTTTGTAAATCATTTATGTCCCTACGCATTTCTTCACCTTCATCAAGATTCCATGTAGGATTATCTGGAGGCTTATTTGGTGTAGAATTTCCCTTTTTGGGTGGCATGTTGGCCAAGTATCACTTTTGAACCTTGATTTTGAGGTCGTTCTACTAGATAATATTTCTTCTGCTATATATCCAAAGTTTCGGCCTTTCTGGGTATGCAAATTTATCTTTTTTAGTTCTCTGATATTCATTCTATGCAATGCCACAGGTCTTATCAAAATTGGATGTCCCAAGTGGAATTTACGGTAACTTCCCCACAACTTGTTGATTTTTAGCCTTTCCGGGAGATGTCACTTGTATAGCGTGCCCCACACAAAATAATTGATATAAAATTATGAAACTAGTACCATAAATACTACATACTGTCCACTATCCAATTCAACTAGTCTCACTCAATTTGGATACTCTAGGAAGACATTATGATAGTTTTACCTGGAAAACCTTCTTGAGACTAGTCAAATACCCTATCTTACACAAGGTGTATCTAAAAATGAAAGACAACCCAGAAGCTAACATTTTTACCAAAGATAACTTACTAATTTCTATGAATACCCTCCTGATTTTAGGGTCTTAAACATTACATAAAAACTTTTATAGAAACAATTCCACAATGACTTAGTTCAGGATGATTCTAGAACCTTATCTTTCACAAGCTATATCACCGAAATTATAAGGCCTCGGGAGATGAAATTTTAACCCAATGTACCTTGATCCATCTACTAAATATCCTCCAAGTTGTTCCTTCTGAAACATTGTAGAAACAAAGTTATAGTGAAAATTCCAAGATGTCTCAGATGTAGCAGCAAAACCCCAAGACCTTGAGCTCTAATACCATATGTTAAGAACCAAATATCAATATAGCATAGAAAAACATCAGAATAAGTACTCAACGCCTTGAAAAGGAGATAAATTCAGATAATAATCCTCTTCGAGGGGGCAGCCTCCTTATGCCCATATAAATGTACAATTCCAAGATGATTCCAAATGAAAATGTCTCCTTGGTATATATAGGAGACTAGGAGGTATAATTACAACTAATGGAATAAAGCCAACATAAATAAAATAAAATTACTAATGTAGTGTGCCCCAATTGAGGGGTAATGATCCAACATTAGGGATTAATAGTGAATCAATAATAGAGCAATTTAATCTTTTTTAACCATATAATCAAAGTGTTATATCAACCAAGAATTATCATCCAATAACTGTAGAGTAAATAAACAATGAAAAAATGAACAAACATACACATACACAATACACCATTGTTTTACGTGGAAACCCAAATCGGGAGAAAACCACAGAATGTTTTTTCTTATATGTCTTGAATAATTACATTCATTGGAAGCACCAACTTCCTTTGTTTTCCAGCTGCAACTAGAAGGAGGCTCCAACCCCCTAGTTTCTCAGGCTACAACCTGAGGCAAGCTCCAACTCCCCAATTCTATGGCTACAACTAGAAGGAGGCTACAACCCCCTATGTTCTTCGGCTACAACCACCTATCCTTGCCCCGTCTTTCCACCATGAAGTAGAAGTATAATGATGAAACCATTTCCAACCTGACACTTTGTGATATACTACTATAAACCTGTATCAATAAATATGAACCATGCATCAATCTGTAACTCAACCTGTAATCAACCTGTACCATAAACAAGTGCATCAACCATGCACCAACCTATACGAAATAACATGTAATCAACCTGTACCATAAACAAGTGCAACTAACCATGTACCAAGTATGTACCAATCATGTGTCAACTACTCATCAACTACGAATCATCAATATGTACCAACATCATCAACTATACACCTCATGTATGTGCCAACTCATCAACTACTTGTCTCAACCATGTACTCAACATGTACCTCAACCAAAAGACCTGATCAATTTCATCATCCAAATATGATTTGTAGTTCTATAATAGACCTATTGTATATTATCACATTCCTATAAACCTTCCTTAACTTCAACAACAAGAGACTAGTATTTTCATCAAACTTTTCTTTAGTCTGACATGCCTAGTTTTGGATTAGTCAACAACCCAAACTTGAAGTAATCATAACTTTGTACATGTAATGTATAAATATATTAAACTTATACACAATTTTATTTAGTGTGTTTTATGCAATTCCTCCAAGTTTCACAACATGCAACCTCTTAGAAAAGGATTTATAGCAAAAATGGCATACCTTGTTGAATTATGGCTTATTCTAGATATCGACCTTGTAGAGAGTGCCCCGCATGGAATTTTTGTTGAATTGATATGAAAATGTGATAAAGTATACTAAATAATGTACCCTAACCAACACATTTGGTTTCACTTAATTTTGATATTTTATGAAGAAGTTATGACATTTTTACCCAAAACACTTGTTTTTGACTAGTTTCAGGACTAGCCACAAACCCTATTTTCCAGGGAGTGTAACTCCTCCAAAAATGCAATGAACCACAAGATGAGTTGTTTACCATAGATACTTTGATATGTTTTCTCAATGGTGTAGCAATTTCATGGTGTGAATCATTATAGAAAAAAAATTATAGTGAAAATGGTGAGATAACCTGTAAATAACATACCTTAGAAAGCACCATCAAAATAATTTACCCTTTCTTGCATTTAGGCATCCTTTTCTTCACCTTCCCTCAGAATTTCATCTTATATATACTTGTTTACCTCAGACATCTATAGATATTGAATATTCTCAAGTGTTATTAAAATGAGAGAACCTTGCCTCTTATTTATACTCTCCAAGTAGCTTCCTTAAAAACATCTTCTAGGTCACTTGGTCCCACTTTCCTAATTTTAGGGTTAACCCACTTCTAATTTCTCCATTAAATTTATTATTGAAATAATTTATTTTGTATTCAGTTTGAATTATAATATACTCATTACTTCACTTTATTATTTACCTTTTAAAATATCTTAAACCACTTTGACTACGTTGACCTTTTGAGGCTTCTAGATGACATATGAGGGTCCTCCAACTTCGTACGGCCATAAATCTCAAACCGTGAGGAGTTATGTGACGTTCCACATACCACCAGAAATGTAATGACTTTTAATATCCATATATAATACTATTATCTGAAAATATATCATAACTCATACTTTTATCCATCAAACAAACTTGGGTCCATTACCCAAACCTGGGTTCTCCAACTTCTCATGGCCATAACTCTCTAACCATGAGGAGTTATGTGACGTTCCACATACCACCGGAAATGGAATGACAAGAACTATCCATCTAGGATAGTTTTCTTGACAAGTTAATTTTCCTTCATCTCATTATTCCATAATTAAGCATGGGTTCTCTTACTCCGCAAAGCGTCTTCCCGTGAGGGCTTTCACCATAAGGGGACCACTTTGGATTTCATCCATATTTAGTTCTTATCAAACATGACAAGAAAATAATGAGTCATATTTACATCAAACAATCTTGGGTCCATTACCCAAACCTTTGTGTTGTAGGGATTTCTTCAAGGGTTGACATCAATGATAACCAACCCTAATCAACACCCAACTCTTTCTGTCTACGCAATTTCGAGGGACAACCATACACTTTCCCGCTGAATGGCCAATATCTAAAAAAGTATTTCTCCTAATGATTCCAGATCCACCTCTTTGTATATATTTTTCTATTTTAATTTTCTTTTGTCTTTTGATTTTGGTTCTTTTGATTTTTCTTGTTTTCATTGGTTTCTGAATAAATTTATGTCTGGGTCACCATCTAGTTCATGAAAGGAAACCAAAAATCTCATCATAAAGAAACAGTCGAGGTCATTTCAAAGCATTAATGTTGTAAATTGCTAAAACTCAGACTAGTCAAGGAAATTTTTTGTTCAAAATAGGCTTCCTGGTTTCAGTTTATAATCACGAGAACATACAATCATCATTAAAAATATTTATGATGTCCCTATTTTTAAAGAAAACAACTCAGGTATGCCTTCTTGTCCTCGAAAAGTTATTATTATTATAAAACTAAGATCATATCATGATGAAGGTTGTCAAGTGAAAAATTAAATGGGGAAATATCAAGTGTTTCAAAATATAAAATTTTCAGCATCACCCCACTCTCTTGAAGATCATAAAGTTTATGTCAAATTCTAAAGGTGTGGGAAGTGTGTGTAAACCCACCGAGATACTGAACAGGTCTGCATGTAGCGGGTAAATGCATTCATGATGCCAAGGAAACTTCGTCGGGGTACTGAACAGGTCTAATGGCAGCAAAGAAATGTCGGGTTCAGGAAAATTATCAGGTTTAACTTTTGGTATTAATCGTAAAATGTCCTTCATCTTGAATTGATATTTCTTGGATAGGTTAGAGGTGTCAGAGTGGGTTAATTGATATCCCTATCGAGGCTATGGGCGCCTGCTAGAAAAAACGGCCCTGTCAACAGTATCAGAGTCATTTTTCTAAATATCGTCTCACTCGTGATTAAAACTTGTCAACAGATTGTGTTTGGACATAAACACATTTGATACTAGACTGTGTGATTTTTTTATTTTGATCGGGATGCTTGATTCACTGTCGACCGTTCTTTAATTTTTCAATCATTATGATTTGTCCTAACATGAGTTTTCAAGTGATGCAGAGATAACTTCTTCTCCCACTATTGGCATCCCCACATGATTTCGTTATTGGAACAAGAAATTACATTTTTCGTAGTTTCCTTCACCTCATCTTGTAAATATTATCATTTTGAGATGATTACTGGATTAGATAAGGTGTTCATTAATTCTGTAAGTTTTCATTTTAATTTTGTTTTATGTTTGATTCATGATTGAAATCATGAATCAAACATGAAAATCTATCTTGGTATTATATTTTCTATACAAGGTTTTTCTTTTAAGAGTTATCATGCTTATATCCAATTTAAATCCAACACTTGAATGACTTATTTTTGGCATGTTTTGGGTATTATTATAATTTTCATATGCTTAGATGGTTTGCATTTGAATTATGAGGATTTTTGTTTTGGTATATTTTTACCCACTGCAAAAAATAATGGTTGTTCTAGTAGTCATGGGAATTAATGTGAAATTGTTGTAATCTGTACTTAATTCACCTTACTGGCACAATGATTTAATGAGCCTTTCATTACGGGTATAGGTTTTTGATTCTATGTGTCGGGTTTTCATGACCAAGAATGGTAAAGCTTCATGACCAAACCCTTGATGTTCATGCTATGATAACACATGGGATTATTTATGGTTTTTTATCCTTTATCCATTTAGATATGTTCATATTGCCCCTTCTATCTAACCCTACAACCGTTCTGAGTCTTCCCTGTTACATTCTAGTCATGTTTGTTATGGATCTTGTTGTGCGTTTGGAACCCAATGGCTGTCAGACATTGCTATCGCATGATGGTGCAGTCGAGGATTTAAAAAGGTCAAGGCTGGTATGCCTTTCTTAAAAGGTTCGAAGGCCATAACCTTCAGGTAGAGAGGGATTTTGCATAGACTTTCGATGGATGCAGAGAGAAAATTAGTGATACCCAGTTATAGGTAACTGAGGAGTTTGTGAGTGAAGCAATAGGACTGACATCCACCGGCGAGAAATGGTTCAAAAACTCAAAAGCTCAAAAATTCATGACCTCCAGGACAATCAATTGCTGTGAAAAAGGTATCCCTATTTCTTTGGTTAAATCTATGTGGCATGGTCTTCTGTTGATCCTCAAAAAATTTGTGACCTGTGAGGGTCATTATGGTTTAGTTTTCCTCTATCATATATGACTGTTGATGCATTTCATTGGTTTTTAATTAAACATGCCTTTCTATCTGTTGAGAAGGATGTACAAAATGTCTAAATGGTATAAGAGACAGAGCCTCGACTCTAGTCTTTTCCACCACATCTTGATTAAAATTCTATTAATTCACCATTTGACAACCATGGGTGACTATTGGGAGGGATGTTTAATGATCGATGTTTTTGTTATGGTCATTCCTATAGAAATCCCTAATTTGGATGAGCCATTGATTAAAAAACAACTTGACCTCCAAATTAATGAACCAAGCTCTCTTAACATAAACCCTCTAGATGAGACAAGGCCAAGTCAGTCTTCAAATGAGAAAAATTTTGTTGAATAGGAGTTATCTAAACCTCCTGTGCCTAATTTTGATGGTCTTCAGAATGTTACTATGAGCCCCTATGTCAAAAAATCTTGCAAACAAACAAAACAAAAACATACAACATTAGAGTTTCAGAACAAAAGAGAAGGTCATCTTATTTCGAGAAAATTGATGAATCGAATCGACTCTCATTTGAGCTTGATCAGCTCGATCGAGGTCAATGAGGTCTCAGATTCCGAAATTGAAGATTTCCTGGCTTGGAAAGACCCGCATTGTCAAGGGTTTGGTCCTGCTAAACCCTATGAATTTGTTACGAATCTGCCACCGTGTCTCAAGGGTGAGAAGGGGTTCTCTGGGATTGGGTTTGGTCAAGATAAAATAGCAGGTAAAGTTGATACAATCATGATTGACTTCACGGTTCACCAACAGGTCGTTCCTTCAGTACAGTGTGATGTTTGTCTGCATTGGATTGAACGATATTACACAGAAATTCCCATCCTTCAGGCTCAGATTAAAACAATCACAAATCAAAGAGAATCGCTGAGATAAGAAAATATCGACCTTAGAGTAAACACATAAAGGAGGGCTAAACACCTTAAAAGGACATGGAATATAGTGATAAAAAATGCAAACAGTGTTAAATCCATAATCAATTCCGAGCTACCCTGATCCACCTTTAGTAAATTGTTGAAATGGTAAAACGATTTTCCTCTTATTATATTCATGTTATCTATTTTGAATCAAATTTGTTTGAAATTAGATTTTGTTTGCTAAGATAAGACTGGATACAGAATCTTTCAATTTTGTAGCCAAGTCATTTTTAAATAATAAATTTTAGAAATTAGTTATTAGAAATTGTCTAACTTATTCTTGTTTCATTTTCAGGGAATAGTAGATCTTGATGTTGATCATCTGGTGGAAACATGTTCAATTTTTCATTAGAATGATTAGTTTTTCCTTTTCTGTTTTCTTTTGTAAAAACTTTTATTAATTTTTGGGAAAAATCAACTCAGTTATGAGTGGCTGTTAGCCCTCTATTTTTGTAATATTTTTTATCTCATGAGATATCCTATCCTAGGAGATAGGAAGATGGGATTTCAAAACACTTTATATACTCTTCATTTTAGAAGGGAAAGGCATCTTTGCCTAGAAGAGGTTATGAAAAAATGATTTCAGAACTTCATGGAACAACTTATAACAATTCGTCTTTAGACCAATGTGAATGTTATCTCATTTATGTTTTGTCTCTATTATTTTGGAACAATAATGTGTTGTATATATTTAGTCTCTATGACATGTGATATTCCATTTTATTTGATATTTTAAATGTTGTTTTAGTTAATTATCATTGTGATCATCATATCAATTGTTAGATCATGATTTTTATCTGTTGTGAGTTGATATATAATATGAACATTCTACATTAATATTTATATTACTATGATCATTCATAATTACAAGATCATCATGTATACTTGTCTGTCATTTTGTTATCATATTTCAGGCTTCCAACAAACATCTGGAGTTTGTTCTGGAGGCATCATTATCAGCCTGTCATAGATTTTTCTTATAGGTGGAACAACTGGATTATTGGATTGCACAGAAGACATAGACATGATTTAAAACTCAGGTTAGCTTCATTTCTATTTCACTTTTGTTGATTTTCCTATTAGTGAAACAAGATAGTTTTAGATTGGCTTTGACCATCTCTACATCTTTGTTTCACAATTTAGTTAGTTCAAGTTTCATTAGACTTATAATTAGAAAAAAGAAAATACAAATATGTTCTTTCTTTATCTTCTTTTGAGAATGATTATAAAACGTAAATTTTTGCAAAGCTTTTGTTAAAACTTGCACCCTGTAAATCTTGTTTATAAGTGACGTGTTCATACTTTCTTTTCTTATTAACATAGTTGTAAATAATTAGATTAAATTCCATAGGTTATTATAGTTTTAGTATTAGTTAGTTTATCTCTTTTATTTTAGGACCCTAGATTGGCTAGCAGAGCCATTAAACCCTTCAGAATAGGCTACACCAAACGACTTGGGTTACTTAGACAACCCCAGATCGAATCTATTCTTCCAGTTAATAGCATGTCAAATTTTCCCATCAACACATCTGGGTCAACCTGGTAAGATATGTGACCACATTTTCATCCTAGGTCATTTTAATGCTCTTCCGTTTTTCTCTCAAAACCATATTTCGGTTTTCATTTGTACTCTGGTACAACTTAGTCAAAGACTCCCACATATCACATGCATTTGTCTTCCTTGTAAAATGAGGAATCAAATGGTCCTTTATGGCATCAATAATAATCCTCTTAGCCTTGATACTCTTCTTAGTGTAAGCTACAAGAAGAGTACCATCAATAGGTACATTCACATGATTAGTTTCGATGTTCTAAACAATATCCCACAACTCATTTTCTTGAAAAAATAAGATCATCCTCTCTTTCCAAGCACCAAAGTTTGCTGCCCCATCAATTTTGTCCTCAACCCTCAAACTTGTAGCCATTGACCCTTTTTTGCTGAAAATGAAAAATTCAAAATTTTGTCCGGTGAATTGACTGTTGCCCAACTTTTCTAACTTGTTGATATATCTCTGCATCCCTTTAACTCAGCTCAAATACCATGTAAAATTTCAAACCCCAGCCATTTTCAAGTCTCATTTTTTTTCAGCCAATGTTTAATTCCCAAACCCAATTTTATGACAGCCAATTAAACTCAACATAAAATAATATTTTCATAATTGAAACATGAGGATTCTGAATATTCTTTAACACAGAAATAAAAACTTTTCAACAACACATAACTCAAAAAATTATAACAGTCATTTTTGGTCTTACAACATCCCTGGAAAAACCCACAAGGGGAAAACCAGTGAGAGAGGGAGTTTTTATTATTTCTTAGGTCAGAGGAAATCTCTTTTACAACAGTCAATAATTTCATAAATTTAATACAGACTTATCTCGAAAACTGTGCCAAGCTTTGTCTTCAAAAATGTTGAGCCAAACTCCTCGAAATTCACAGTAGAATTTCCTATACAATTGCACAGGTCAGCTCCTCATTTTCTAAACCCACTTTGATTGTACAGTCACCTCGAAAACTATGCCAAACAACAACAATGATTTTCTAGGAAATAAATGCATGTACAACCACCGTGGGAACTATGACAAAACTTTGAAAAATCACATAGCAAAATACCTCGATTTATGTGCAACAATAAACAACAGTACGGATTGCTAAAATCCATAAAGTATGACCTATTTCTTTTGGTGTACCCTGCTCCTCAATTTCTATGCAATAAATGATTGTATGGCCTCCTCAAAAAATTGTACAATATGGTCCTCCTTTAATGTTGTGCATTGCATCGATTTATGTGCCAACTCTAAAGCTATACGACCTTCTAAATCTGTACAGTACAACCTGCAATTAATGGTTGTACTCTCTCCTCGATTTGCATGCCAAAGTGTGTCTGTATGTTGTCTTGGAATGCATTCCCTAGCTCATATAATGGCCTCCTTCTTCAACTCTCCCTCTCCTCTTCTTTCTCTCTCAACAATGAAAAGAAATCAACCCTAGAAAGGGTGCACCCTCCTACCCTAGTTGACCTCATGGGAGAAGGTGAAGAGTCTTCTCATCCAATGGTAGAGATTAGATGAGATCAACAGTGGAAATAAAATCACTTTATTCACCCACTTTCCCTAAGTCTAAAAAAGTCACCTTTTAATTTGTCTCTCACAAATTAAATGACTAGGGTCCACATTAGGCACTTTCTCACCCCTTAGGCGCCTAGGTGATGAGAAACACTTACTAGGTACTTTTTAATTATGTTTAATAAAAAATCAGCTGATGGGTACCCTCGTAAAACAAAATAGGGCCCCATAATTAATTTAATTTAACTGTGCATAAATCTTCACTTATAAAACAAAGAAAGTGAAAATAAATAACTAGCATCGAATATAGACTTTCCATAGACAAAGAAAACAAAGTATATACTTACACAGAACATAAATCTACAATTCCTACAAGGATTAAGACTTCTATCTATAATTACATAGAGAACATTTACGAATCCCCGCTATGGGTAAGAAATGTGTTTTCATACACAGAGAATGAATTACGATTTACATAGTGTTGATACATATATTTTACACAATGTAATCATGAATCCCCACACAGGGTAAGTAAATTTTTTTTCATACACATAGAATGAATTATGGGTTACACAGTGTTGATATATATATTTTACACCGAGCATAATCATGAATCCCCACCTTGGGTAATTAACACTTTTGTATACTCAGAGCATAAGTCACAATTTGTACAGTGTTGAGATATTCTACACAGAGCGTAATTATGGATCCCCACAGAGGGTAAGTGATGCTACTGTACACGTAGAGTGTAAATTAAGATCCCCACAAAGTCTTAACATAGTTTACACACAACTTAATTACAAATTCCCATAGAGGGATTTACATTGCGATTTATATTTTTACACAAGACGGAACCCACGAAACTCCAAGAGAGGATTTATTCTACCCAGAATATAAATGGAGGAATTTCCTGTAGAGGGTTATTGAATATATATATGCATAAATGGTAAATATGAAAATCCCTACGGAGTTCGACAATAGATAATTTGGCAAGGAGACAGATGAGGATTTGACCCTTTTTAAAACATTTCAGGCCACGGAATAACCATAACAAGTATGGGAAGAAGAACAAAAAAAATCCGAGGGAAAACATGATAGCCTCCAGACCTGAACCTTAAACACAGAGTAACCTCGAGAGTAGAATGGTTAAGGTGGCCCAATGGTAATACAATGAAAAAATTTAACAGAGAGAGAAATGGGAGTCTCTTAAACACAGAGTAACCTTAGGAACAAAATGCTTAAGGTGGCGAAATGATAATACAATGGAAAACCTTAACATAGAGAGAAATGGGAGTCTCTTAAACACAGAGAACCTTGGGAGAAGAATGCTTATGCTGGTGCAATGATAATACAAGTAAAACCTTAACAGAGAGCGAGATGGGGAATTTGTCTGTAGACCTCTCTTACATTACTTTACAGTAAACAGAGTATTCTATCATGATATATATAGGTAACAGAGTTATTTTACTTACCTTGTGCATAGGAGAACTAGAGATGTGTTTCCTCCTCCCATCCTTACCATAGTTGAGCTTCCCAAGTCGTCAACCATACAGAGAAGAGGAAAATGTGAGCATACAATGCAAAGGGAATCTTCGCATTTCAACGCAAAGACAAAATGTTACAAGATGAAGGGGGAAAACAATGGACAATCGTTACCTCGAGCCTCTTTAGAGGAGTAAGACAATAGGTATGCACTAGTATGTATACCATGTGAAACCATGGAGATGACGAGTCTACATTGGATGCAGTGGCCGAAGTGTCAAGTCCAGGAGGTAAAGTTCATGTCTCTCCATTAATGGAATAGCCAGGGGTTAAATTCCTATGGGATCCATACTGACATCCTCCAGTAAAACAAATTCAAATCAATTTATTGTTGAGTTGTGTTTCCAGTCAGGTAGGGTTACAAACTTAACATATGTATTGGTATATGCTCTCTACTGTATTCTAAGGGCATACATCATGGGTTCCAACACTTTAGTCCTTATGTTATATGATAGGTATATCGTTGGGTATATTGCTAGCGTTATAACAGTCTGCATGTTAAATGATAAGCGCATCTCTTAGGCTATATTCATATGGGTTGAAGTATCCATATAAAATACTATATGTTAAACGTTATGCAATGTTATGGATAGTGTTAGTATGTAGTATCCATGATATAGATAATATGGTAAGCAATATATCTATAAATATGTTGATATGGGTAGAGTTAAGGTTATGTTATGCATGGGTTAGTTTATGTGATAAACTATATATATATATATATATATATATATATATATATATATATATATATATATATATATNACATATTGACATGGATAGTGTCAGTACTATGGAATCCATATGATAGTTTACATGGTAAACTATATTTATGCATATCATTATGGATAAGTGCTAATTGTTATCGATAGACTATATGATAATATTTAGTCTTTAGTTTATTACGCATTGTAATTTTTGGATAGCGTGACTTAACATAGACATGTTAGATATTGTAAGGTCTATGATATTCGTGGTCACAATTGTATTAATTACAAATAAGTATATGATTCCAAATCGAATAGCCACAATAAATCGACTCTCCTTACAATAAAGGAAATAAAGATATGTTTTGATCAAATGTTGAAGAGTCAAGGAGTTTTAATGTCCCCTAACATTTTTTTTTTGGGGAAATTTTGGGTACATTACATATGGTATCAAATATGAAAGTTACAACACTTGGACTGAGGGAAAGGGAAAATTATGTTAATTTTTTATTTTCTTTTAAATAAAAACTACCAAATATGTTACTGTTGTTGATACTGAGAGGGGGGTGAATTAGTATCAAGTGCAATTTAAAACATTTTTCAAATTATACTTAAACCATTCAATTATATCCAATGAGAAATGAAAAATAGTATAAGAGTTACATCAATACACCACAATACACCATGCACAATATATGAGAAATAATCAATAGTTATTGTTCAAGAGAAGTAATGACTTCCAAAGGTAGCTACAACTTCCAAATGTAAAGAGAGGGATAAACCTCCAAGAGGAAGATACACTCCTCCAATATCAAGAGAGGGATGAACTATCCATCCTTGCCCCTTCCTTCCACCCAAGAATATATGAGAGATAATAAAACTTTACATTAAATCATCACCATCGACCAACCATCACATAGAACTTGATAATGCTTCCTCGAACTTCTTCAACTTCTGCAATTCTTAAATTCTTGGAATACTTTGATATTGTAGGTAATATTACTCAATGTATTCTCTAAAACTTCTCCAAGTTTCACTCCTTGAATCCTCTCCAAAAAAATTTATAGAGAGAATGGTAGACCTTGTTCAATTATGGTTTATTTAGGAGAGAGAACTTGTACAGAATGCCCTATGCTCAATATTTAACATCAGATTCTGAAACTCACACACAAGAAAATTAATTCCATACTATTTCCAATGAAATGGGTATCACTTCATTTGGATTCTTTATGAATAATTTATAATATTTTTACCTGGAACACCTGTTTATTGACTAGCTTCAGGACTAGTCAAAAACCCTATCTTCCACAGAGCATATCCCCAAAATTATAGAAAATAAATAGATGAATTTTTTACCACAAGTACCTTGATATGTATTATCAATACCATATCAATTTCACCATTTGAATCATTCTAGAAAAAAAGTTATAGAGAAAATTGTAATATGACATGTAAATAACATACCTTAGAACACACCACCAAAAGACTTCATCCTCCCTTGAACTCCGACCTTATTTACTTCTGATTTCCTCTAAAATTTGACTTGTGTATAAAATGAATGTATAATGATATGTATTTATTCCATTTATGTCACTTTATTTTAACATTAGGGCCAACTTGGCACTTTCTTATTTTGTAATTCTTTTCTTTAATTGCCTTTACAAACAACCTGTATTTCCTTCTTCAATTCACTTTCTCATATTCAAAAATTAATTTCTCCTCAACCATGAGTGATGCAAACCCCCTACCCCAGTGCGGTTCACGAACTCCCGGTCACTGGATCGTCCTCTAACTCCGATCTGGAACAGCTCTTTCGGGTCCTCACTGGAACCCTGTAAATTAGATCCACGGGTCCTCTTGTTTAGAACTCGCGTGTGAAGAATCCAACATCAAGCATGAGCTCCCCCTTCATGTGATCGTCCTTATGAACACGGACTTACCCATAAGGCGTGTTTCACATTTCGCGATTCGAGATTTCTCGAGGGAGAAATCCTTGTCTCTTCAACCACCGAATGTCGAAAAGAGCTTAACGGTTATTAGCCTGTGCTTAAATCTCGGCCCATGTGACCATTCGCCATGGCCTCACACTAAAACAAAAAGTGATTTTCATAGATCATAACTTCTATAGTCAAGCGTCACGTTATTTTGCAGCTTGAATCCCTGAATCTCGACTGGGGTCTCTAGCTAAGAGCTAGACCTCTTCACTTTCTCCTCTTCCATATGACCACTATGTCGTGACCATGGTCTACACCAAAAGGGTTATCGGGGTTCACGGTTCGGCAAACCAGCGAACATTCTCTCCTACCTCATGAATCTTGAAGTTCCAAACTCTGAAAGGACCCCACGTTCTTTTAACGCCTCCCTTAGTGGATCACCATATGACTCGGTCTCATGACCTAGGATTAAACCTTGAGTGCGTTGGGGTTTCACACTTTGGGGTTTCGCAACTTGCGATACCAAAAGGTCCTACACCTTCATCTCCCTGAATGATGAAACTCCAAAATCCTTTCACACTGGATCAAGGGTCTCCACTGCCCCTTGACCAATGATCAGGATCCTCCATCTTATTCTTCCTGAGGGACAGTCTAGATGATTTCACGGTTATCCTTTTCGAGAATCCTCCGCTCTTCTCCTCATGAGTTCCCCGGTGTTCAATTCCCTGGTCGATCAGATCTTGTTGCCACTTGTTCTATCCATGATGGAAGGTCTTGATTCTTTCATTGATTCTCCCAAACACTAACTACTCACCATGTCTCCCAACTCTCGATCTCTTCCCTACTTGATGGGTGTCTTCCGTGAAATCTGATGGTCGTCAGGATTTTGCAACACGTGAGTCCAAAGGAACTTCACCCTTGTTCCACCCGACGTCAAATGACGAAATCCTCCTTTGGACACAAAGAGTTAAGGTTCGCGTTGCTTCCACATATCTAATGGATATCGGAAGATCGACTATTCCTCTTGAAGTATTTCCACCATCTATTCAACTCCTCTCTGTTCTTCTAGATCCGACAACTATCGACTCTATGCATTCAGATCTGACGGTTACTGTGGTCTCCCCCCTGAGCTTCTGCAACTTTTCATCCTAGACTTAGGAAATATTCTAAGTGTCAAGGACAAAATATTTAGTCCTTCTTCAGTTGGATCCCTGTGAATGAAAACACACTCCCTCTTGAGCTTCTTCTCCTTAAAGATTCAAACTCCTATGCACACCTTGCATTCGAGGATTTCAAATAACTTAGATTCAAAGGGATTTTCTTGAAAATAAAATACCTCACGCCCTCTCGACGTTCTTCTTTGTTTTTTATTCGATCTTAGTCGGCTCTAAGTTCTATGCATTCCCTGGACTTGGAATATCAAGTCTCCTTGTTCTTCTCTGAACCTCCCTCTCTGAATTGTTCCGAGATACAGTTAACGCACACCTTGCGTTAGGGAATGTACACCTTTCATACACGGTTCAGTAGAAAAACAACTGAAACTTATCCAGTTTCATTATAGAATCATACAGTCATTCTCTCCACTCTCAACAGGAAATGAAAATGAAAATATGAACATCACATAGAATACAGCACACTTTTCTTTAAACAGTAAATGAACACAGATATATGACAATCTCCTGTATGTTCTATTCATTATTGAAAAATGAAAATTACATGGTGTTCCTGCTATTCTGTTCTACTTTGTTCTATTCTACTCTATCCATCATGATCTACTCTTACAATGAAAAATGAAAACGTTTTAAGGACCGACTCCCTGATCTCTCTCGTCCTGTTCCTGAAATCTATCAATTCAGACTTAAAACTATTACCTACTCAGTCCTATTGTAGTAACTTCTAATTACTATCAGACAGAGTCAAAACTCCTTATCTGTGATTTCTTACAATCCTTAGAGACTTTAGAAACAAGTTACGATTTTAAAATTTGCTCAACAAAATATCTTAACGACCCAAATAAATTCTGAGTTAATTCTCTATTTGAATTTCTGGCATTGTTGAAATGTCATTCTTCTCTCCTCCACATGTGCGCTAATGAATGTGAAGGTGATGCTCCTGCATCATACTCCTCTTGTTAAAAAACATCATGGACTCCTATCCATGAGCTCCTGCACTATTGTTCCATGCTTCAAAATATCAGGTTCTGTGACCCAACTTGCATCTTCCCTTGGATGATATTTCGACTTCACTAAGTACTCAGGATATGTTTTCCTCCTGGTTTTCTTTCCATCCCTCTGTTCAATGATTTTCTCCATCTGAGGTATTTCTGTTGTGGGCAATTGCTCTTTCCACTGAATCTCTTTTTGATCATCTACCTCTCCTGCTTCATTCCTCTGGTAAGGATATATTTATGCAACATTGAATATCGGTGATATCCCAATGTTGTCCATCAACTCAATCTCATAAGCATTAGCAACAAATTTTCTTAGAATTCTGCATGGCCCAATCTTTTTCATCTTCAATTTGTTGTACGTTCCCCTTGGGAATCTCTCTTTTCTCAAATGAGCTAAAAATTCATCCCCAACTTCAAATTGAATTTCTCTTCTTCTCTGTTCAACTTTTCTCTTATATTTCTGATTGTTTTCTTGTAGCTTCTCTCTGACTCTGTCATGGATTTTTTGCATTTCTACTCCAAAATCCTCCACTCCAGTGCTTCTAAACTCATCCTGGCTCAAATCTCTTAATTTGGAAATCCATCTTGGTTGTATACCATACACAATTTCGAATCAAATATTCCCTATGCTATTGTTCACTGAATTGTTGAATGCAAATTCTGCCTATGCCAAAATTTGATCCCAATGTCTTCCTTTCTTAGTGACTAAACTCCTCAGTAGGTTTCCTATACTTTTGTTTACTACTTCATTTTGTCCATCTATCTGAGGGTGATATGATGAACTAAAGGATAAGTTCGTCCCCAGTCTTTTCCATAGAGTCCTCCAAAAATGTCCCAGAAATTTGGTGTCCCTGTCTGAAACTATGTTCCTCGACAATCCCTATAGTCTCACTACTTCTCTGAAAAACAATTTGGCGATGTGTGTGGCATTGCTTGTCTTATGGAATGGTATGAAATGTTCCATTTTCAAGAATCTATCCACCACAACAAATATGGAATCGCTTCCTCTTTGAGTTCTAGGAAATCCCAAAACAAAATCCATGTTGATTGCATCCCATGGCCTCTCTAGAATTGGTAATGGTTGATACAAACCAATATTCTGTTTTCTTCCTTTTTCATACTAAAAAACTCTGCATTTGTTCATGAACTTCTTCACTTCTTCTCTCATGCTCAGCCAATAATATGAATTGCTCAATTGTGCAAACGTCTTGTCGTGACCAAAGTGTCCAGCTAAACCTCCACTGTGTTTTTCTTTCAGTAGGTTGTCTCTAATTGAGCACTTTGGAATACATAATTGGCTCCCCTTGAACAGTAATCCATCCTGAATTAAAAATTCAGTCCATGGGCTTCTGTCTCCCAATAAAATATTCTTGCATGCCTCATACGCTCCCTTGAAATCCGCATCTTCTATATACATCTCCTTGAGGTGCTCGAACCCCAATGTCTCCACCTGGAATTCCTGTACAATCAAACTTCTTCTGCTTAAAGAATCTGCAACTTTGTTAGCAGTTCTAGCAATGTGTTTAGTAACAAAAGTAAAATTCAGCATGAATTCTACCCATTTTTCATTTTTTTGATTCAACTTTTATTGCCTAGTCATAAATTGCAAAGCATGATTATCACTATACAAGACAAATTCTCTAGGAATTAAATAATGTCTCCATTTTTTTAAAGCTTGAATCACTGCATAAAATTCCTTGTCATACGTGGAATATGTTTTCTTGGTGTCATTCATTTTCTCACTGAAATAAGCAAGTGGCTTATTGTCCTGGCTCAAGACTACTCCAACAGCTAATCCACTTGCGTCACATCTCACCTGAAATGTTTTTCCAAAATCTGGTAAGACCAGAATTAGCTGCTTTGTGATATTCTCTTTCAACACTTTGAAACCTTTTTCAGCTTCCTCTGTCCAACTAAAGGGCTTGTGTTTCTTCTTCACAATATCCAACATGGGTGCACATATGCCATTGAAATTTCTAATAAATTTCCTATAAAAACTCACTAACCCATGAAAACTTCGTACTTCAAACAGGCTACTTGGTGATGGCCATTCTCTAATTTCTCTCAACTTCTCTGGGTCCATCCTCAATTCATTTGAAGAGATTATAAATCCCAAATATATGAGCTCCTTCTTCATAACAGAACATTTCTTCAGATTTATTAGCAATTTCTCTCGCTGTAACCTTTCCATCACTGCAGTAAAATGTCTTAAGTGTTCTCCGTTTTTTTTTGCTGAAGATTAGTATGCCTTCTAGATATAGTATGACAAATTTTCCAATGAAGTCTTTCAACACTTCATTCATCAGTCTCATGAATGTGCTTGGTTCATTTGTCAACCCAAATGGCATGATCAACCATTCAAATAATCCTTCATTCGTCTTGAATGTTTTTTTCCATTCATCTCCTTCTCTAACTCTTATTTGATGGTATCCACTCTTCAAGTCTATCTTGGAAAAATAGCTTGCACCACTCATGTAGTCCATTGAATCATCCATCCTTGGTAAAGGAATTTGTACCTAATGGTTATCTAGTTGATGGCTCAAGAATCTATGCACATTCTTCATTCTCCATCTTTCTTTGGGCCTAATATAGTCGGTATTGCACATAGGCTTAGGCTTTCCCTCACTAACCCTTTATCCAACAACTTCTGGACTGGATTCTTGACTTCCTCGTTCTCTCTAGGTGTCAACCTATAAGATGCTTTGTTTGGAAAACTAGCTCCTGGAATAAGGTCAATGTGATGGCTTATGCTCCTAATGGGTGGTAATGAGTGTGGTAACTCATCTACAACTATATCAACAAATTTCTCTAACAGTTCTTGGATTTCTATAGGAAAATCTTCTACATAAGTATTTGTAAGGATAACTCTAGTCTTCCTCACAACAACAAACTACATCTCTCTCTCTTCCTTTACTTCCTTTAAGAGCTCCTTCCCACTCATGAGAAGTATGCTTGAACTAGCTTCTGCCTTCTCCTTGTCTACTATGGGTAATAACATATGTGTCCTACCATTCTTTTCTAGGGTATAGGTATTCTTCCTCCCATCATGAATAACCTTTCGGTCATATTGTCACGGCCTTCCCAATAAAATATGACAGACATCCATAGGGATTACATCACATAATATTTCATCTTTGTAACCTCCTATTTTAAACTCAATTTGGCATTGTTGACTTACCATGACTTGATGTCCTTTCTACAGCCACGATACTTTGTATGGTCTTGGATGTGCATTTTTCTTCAACTCTAGTGTTTCCACCATCTCTGTGGATACTAGATTATCCATGCTTCCGTTGTCTATGATCACCTTGAAAACCCTGTCTTTCATCTTGTAAGCAGTTCTGAACAGGCTTGTTCGCTGAACTGGCTCTTCTGGTTACTTCTCTGGTTTGAGAAGAACTTTCCTCATCATGAGGTTTCTTCCTCCTTTTGCGGCCTCTTCTTCCACATGCTTCTCTTCTTCAGCAATGTGTGCTTCTGCGCCTTCTCTTTTTCTTTCGGGACATTCCCAAGATTTGTGCCCTTCCTTTCCACAAGTATAACATTTAACTATGCCCCCTCTAGCTCTTCCTCTTCCTCTATCTCTAGGAAAATAACTTCATCCTCCATGTTGTCCTTCTTTAGAGCTTCCTCCCTTCTCTTGGTAGCTATGTTTCTTATCACCTTCCGGATTTGATTTCTGGAACTTCTCCCTGCTGGTTCCTTTGCCTCGACTCGAATTTCCACCTCTACTTCGTTGGCTTTTCCTCCTGGCTAATTTTTCCTCAGCTTTCAAGGCTTCTTGATAAGCATCCTCGACTGTATTGAGAGACATCATGCTGATCTCCTCTTGGATTTCATATTTCATCCGATTGATATATCTGGCTATCTTTTCATCTTCATTCTCCTTTTGTCCAACCCTGATGTTCAGTCTGTAGAACTCTTCAGTGTACTCCTTCATTGATAATCCTCTCTGTTTATCTTTCAGCTTAGCTACCATCCTATCTCAGCTTTTAATTTTCTTCTTACCATTTCTTCTTCGTTTGGATTGCATTTCATCCCACCATAATGTTGCATGACCCTTCAATCTCACCATTGCATGCTTCACCATTTTGTACTCTTCGATATCTTCATAATAGAAGTGCTTATCCATGGTGCGTATCCAATCTAACAATTCTTCAACTTCCAGATTACCTTCGTACATAGGTACTTCTATCCTTGCTCTGGCCCCAATCTTTGAAACAACTTTTATCAAGCGGTCTTGTGCAACATCCTCTGCCACATTTTTGCCATCTTTGACCTTTTCTTCACTCTCATCTTCATTGACATCGCCAGTATCTAGTTCCCTTCTCTATGTTGTTCCCATGGTGTCCAACCTCATTCTGAGTTGCCTCATTTCCTCTTCCATCTGTGTGTTTTCTCTGCACCTTCTTGGTGGCATGAATTCACTACGTTACCTCCCAACAGAGTGAAATTCCCATGAAGGATACCAACCTTCCTCTCTTCTTCTTTTTTCTATTGTTTTGCAAACAAACTTAAAAGATTTTTCTTTGGCTCTGATACCACCTGATGCAAACCCACTACCCCAGTGGGGTTTGCGACCTCACGATCACTTGATCATCCTCTAACTCCGAGATAGAACATCTCTTCCGGGTCCTCACTGGAACCTTGTAAATTAGATCCACATGTCCTCTTGTTTAGAACTCACGTGTGAAGACTCCAACATCAAGCACGAGCTCCGCCTTCATGTGATCGTCCTTATGACCACAGCCTTACCCATAAGGCATGTTTCACATTTCATGATTCAGGATTTCTCAAGGGAGAAATCCTTGTCTCTTCAACCACCGAATGCCAAAAATATCTTAATGGTGATTAGCCTGTGCTTAAATCTCGGCCCATGCGACCGTTCGCCATGACCTCGTGCTAAACCAAAAAGTGTTTTTTGTAGATTGGAACTTCTATAGTCAAGTGTCCCATTCTTTTGCAACTTGAATCCCCAAATCCCAACTGGGGGCTCTAGCTAAGCACTAGCCCTCTTCCCTTACTCTTCTTCCATATGACTACTATATCGTGACCATGGTCTACACCAAAAGGGCTATCGGGGTTCGCGGTTTGAAAAACCAGCGAACATCCTCTCCTACCTCTCGACTCTCGAAGTTTTGAACTCTGAAAGGACCCCACGTTCTTTTAACGCCTCCCTTAGTGGATCACCATATGACCCGGTCCCATGGCCTAGGGTCAAACCTTGAGCGCGTCGAGGTTTCTCACTTCCGGGTTTCACAACTTGCGATACCAAAAGTTCCAGCACCTTCAGTTCCCCGAACGCCGAAACTGTGAAATCCTTTCGCACTGGATCGACGGTCTTTGCTTCCCCTTGACCAACGGTCAAGATCATCCGTATTATTCTTCCCGAGGGATGGTATGGATGATTTAACGGTTTTCCTTTTCATGAATCCTCCATTCTTCTCCTCGTGAGTTCCCCAGTGTTCAATTCCCCGGTCGATCAGATCTTGTTGCCACATGTCCTCTCCACGATGGACGGTCTTGACTCTTTCAGTGATTCTCCCAAACACCGACTACTCAACACATGTCCCAACTCTCAATCTCTTCCCTACTTGACGGGTGTCTTCAGTGAAATTTTATGGTCATCAGGATTTCACAACACGTGAGTCCAAAGGAACTTCACCCTTGTTCCACGAGACGTCGAATATTGAAATCCTCCTTTGGGCACAAGGTGCTAAGGTTTGCATTGCTTCCACAAATCCGATGGCTATTGGAAGATCAACACTTCCTCTTGAAGTATTTCCACTGTTCATTCAACTCCTCGTCGTTCTTCTAGATCCGATGACTATCGAATCTCTGTGTTCAGATCTGACGGTTACTATGGTCTCCCCCCTGAGCTTCTGCGACTTTTCTTCCTAGACATAGTAAATCTTCTAAGTTTCAAGGACTAAATATTCAGTCCTTGTTTAGCTGGATCTCTGTGAACGAAAACACACTCCCTCTTGAGCTTATTCTCCTTAAAGATTTGAACTCCTATGCACACCTTGCATTCAAGGATTTCAAATAACTCAGTTTCAAAGGGATTTTCTTCAAAAGTAAATACATCACGCCCTCCCGGCGTTCTTCTTTGTTGTTTCTTCGAACTTAGTCAGCTCTAAGTTTTCTACACTCCTTGCACCTGGAATATCAAGTCTCCTTGTTCTTCTCTGAACCTCCCTCTCTAAATCATTCTAAGATCCAGTTAACGCACACCTTGTGTTAGGGAATGCACACCTTGCATACACGGTTCAGTAGAAAAACAACCGAAAATTATCCAGTTTCATTATAGAGTCATACAGTCATTCTCTCCACTCTCAATAGGAAATGAAAATGAAAATATGAACATAACACAAAATACAACACACTTTTCTTTAAACAGTAAATGAACATAGATATATGACAATATCCCGTCTGTTCTATTCATTACTGAAAATAAAAAATTACATGGTGTTCCTCCTATTCTGTTCTACTTTTTTCTATTCTACTCTATCCATCCTGATCTACTCTTACAATGAAAAATGAAAACTTTTTAAGGACTGACTCCCTGAGCTCTCTCGTCCTGTTCCTAAAATCTATCAATTCATACTTAAAACTATTACCTACTCAGTCCTATTACAATAACTGCTAATTACTATTAGACAGAGTCAACACTCCTTGTCTGTGATTTCTTACAGTCCTTAGAGACTTTAGAAACAAGTTACGATTTTAAAATTTCCTCAACAAAATATCTCAACAACCCAAATAAATTCTGAGTTAATGGTCGATTTGAATTTATGGCTTTGTTGAAATGTCATTCTTCTCTCCTCCACATGTGCGCTGATGACTGTGAAGGTGATGCTCTTGCATCAATGAGGATCAACATGATGTGCCAGAAACCAATGGAATGAACATGGTGTATACTATCCATACATGGGTGTTGTATGTGCATGTGCATTTTCCTTCATGTTCAAATACCTTCATCATTCTTGCAGTCCAAAACCAATGACTAGGGTTGACGTCAATGACAACAACCAATCTTCCAACAATCTCCCCCTTTGTCATTGATGGCATCACTCATGCTCCCCCTATGATCATGATCCCAATTTCTCTCCCCCTTTGACATAAATGGAAAAGGGTAGGGATTCTCCCCCTGAGTTTAATGGAAAAAGGTAACTCTCTTATATGGGGTTTCTCCCCTTGAACATTTGGCACTCAATAATACTTCATCCTTATTTTTGGTCTTTGGGGATTTTTCTTCCTTGGAATCATTTTGTGTGGCTTCTTTCTTCTCTTTGTTATTCATGTCTAGGATGTATATTTTGTTCGTGATATACCCAAGAAGGATATCTATAGGAGAAGGTGACCACACAATCCATAGCTCAGCTTTTGACCAAAAACTCTCCTCAGGGATGCAAATCTGAACAGGGGTGCACCATTACTTTGGGTGACCAAGCAAATGGGGATCCAGATCGGGGTGACCCGAGAGTGGCCAAGAGGTTTTGGAAATCTTAGAGTGACCTCTTGGGATTAGTGGGAGAATCCCAGTGTAGCCGTGTAAGAGGGTGCACTCAATTCATTTCCACAAAGAAGAAACCAGCAAGGGCGCAAACCCCAGTTGGTGCGCCCTCCCTTCTGCCTCAAAAAACTCATAGGAAACGATTTTCTCCCTGAGAGAGTGTCTAGATAATGAGATAAGATTTCTCTCAAAGGTGGAAGCATGGAAAATGGAGTCACCAGGAGGCAGCCATGAATGAAGGTGCACTGGTTATTTTTCAGAAAACCCTAATAATGAAATTGTCGTGAATGTAAAATGAAAACTCATAAAAGAAAAGAGCCAAGACACATAGCTTCATAAGTAAATGTAAGAATGCTTTATTTTAGTCCCGGTTCACCTTATATACCAAGGGAACCATTTATTTTACATATATTTAATTCATCATCAAAACGTGAAGAAGTGTTGCACCTAGGTGATTGACTTGTGCACCCTAGGTGGGCATTCCCCTAGGTGGCCTCCTTGGCCCAATTTATCCCTGTTTAAATTTGGAAGCGTCCCAGCTTCCATGAGAAGATGTAGAAAATTGTTGTGAAATACATCAGTTGTGATCCACTTTTCCCGAGCCGGAGTTTGGCCTTGGTGGGCTACCAGATATGAAGTGTAAGTCTTGTGTCTTGTAGAGCGACATCGACTGTCCAGTATAGTGTCTTTGGCCAATGGGAGTTGGAAATCAAGAATTTTGTCCACTGGATGAGTGATGGGGACTGGGTCTTCCAAGAGGGAAGGCTCAAACAACATTAAGTGATTTACATTAATGAAATTGTGGATTCCCAGTTGTGGTGGAAGATCCAACCTATATGCATTTTCTCCAATCTTGTCGAGTATTGTATATGGACCATATCTTATTGGCAGAAGCTTGTGATGGTGACCTTTGAAGTGCTTCTTTTCCAAGTGTAACCATACTTGATCCCCTGGTTGAAAGGCCATGAAGGTTCTTTGTTTGTCATGGCGTTACTTGGCATGATCTTGGGCTACTTTGAGTGTTGATGTGACTGCACTATCGCATTGTTCAATTTGCTCGAGAAATCATTGAGTTGATAGTTGTTCCTGCTATTGATGGAAGGTACCTTGAGGAGCCCAAGTGAGTGGGAGCTCGGTTGGAGATGCTGGTTGGAATCCCAAGCTGACTCCAAAAGGTGAAAATCCTGTAGAAGAATGTTTTGCCTTGTTGTATCTATGCTGGAGAATGTGTAACTAATTGTCCTATTGTTTGCTATGCCCAAAGTGATTTCGGAGAGAATGCACCAAGACTCTGTTGAAAACCTCTATTTGGCCTTCCATTTGAGCATGGAATGCAGTATAAAACTTGAGGTGGCACCCCAATAGTGCCCAGATGGTCTTCCAAAATGTACTGAGGAAGAAATAATCTCTGTCTAAGATGATACTGCTTGGGAGGTCAAAATGGGGCCAGACATGGCGGAAATAGAGTTCCACTATTTGCGTTGCTGTAGTAGTCTTTGTGCATGGGATAAAAGGTGCCATTTTGCTGAAGTAGCATACCACTACCCATATTTCATCATGTTTCTTTTGGTTTGCTGGAATTCCATTGAGATAGACTCCCAAGGCTAAGAAGGAAGCTACAATGGTTGATACAACCCATGCTTCTCGTTGGATGGTCAGGATTGTGAGCATAAGGCACAAGCTCTGATAAATTTTTCAACTTGAGGTTGCATGGAAGGCCGATGAAAATGGAGTTGTAGATTTTAGGTGGTATTTGTGGTCCCGAAGTTCCCCCCATAAGCTGAAGCATGTGCTTCCCTAATGAGAAAGAGGCGGTCTTCTGAGTGTGGAACGCATAGTAAATTCAACTTATATAGCCACTGTTATAACCCTAAATTGCACCACACATGCTTACTTGGCATCAGGCCAGCTCATATCCCTTCATTGCCAAAACATCTGCTGAACAACCTCTTCAAAAATCCTCTTAGGTAAAGGAAAACGTTCCCTAACCCACTACTGCACTCGTTTGAACGCTGGCAGGCCTTCTACAACCCGCGTTTACCTAACAAAGCACAAAAACATGAAATTTGCAGATGGGAAAAAAAGCTATGGGTCAGTTAACTGAAACTCCCGACCATGCATGGCCGAGAGTTCATCCAAAACCCTAGCTCCTTCTAGCCTATAAAAGGAGGGGTAGGGGTACTATTTGAAAGAGGAAAAAGATAGCAAAGAAACTCTGCCCGTTTTCCAAATCCATTTGTCCCAACCCTTTATCCTTTCCTCAAGCCTAAGGAGAATTAACGCAAAGATATTGGAGGAAAAAGAAGAGGAGGAGCCCAGGATCAAGATCTAGGAGCGGTGGCCGGTCTCGACTTAAAATTGTAAGTTGATTCATTTTGAAAATAATAAAAGAATACTTTTCCTGTCCCAATGCATGAGTTATATGTGGTTTGTGTAATTTATGCTTAATTTCTAACCCTCAAGTAGAAAAGTAGCATGCATGCATAGTGTTTTGTCTTGATTGAAGGTTAACTTTGGAAGGAGCCACACGAGCAAGTAGTCAAGAGTGCAACGGAGGCTCTACACCAAACATCAGTAAAAAGGTTAGTAGTTCCTTTCCATGCATGTATCGTGAAAAAGGGTTAAAGTTTTGGGTGGTAGGTTAAAAGGTCATTTCTTTAAGGTCAAAATCTGCATGCAAGCCTAGCCCTAGCTTGTTAGTCCGTAGGGTATTATTTCCCAACAACAGAATTGGCGACTCCACTGGGGAAGATACTCTTAGGGTTTCCAGAATTAGTTGAGGTTTTTGGGTAGTTTAAAGGATTAGATTTTCTGTTTCTTTGATTGTCTATTTTCTGTTAGGTCAGAACTAGCAGGGAACTTGGTTCTTTATACCAGTTTTTACTTGACTGTTGCTTGACATTAAATTATCGGGACACACAGAGGTACATACAGCCTACAGAAGGCCTACGCGCATGTAACCCATGCCCTAACCTTCTACATCCCGCGTTTGAACGCCTGCTGTAGAGGTTTCAGTAGCATGTAGGAGTTGGAGAGCTTGAGAGACGGTCCTCCTCTTCCCTGTCAGAATTATACATTCTCAGGGGGATTTATGGATCATGTCTGAGTCTTGCTGGTTCATAGTCTTGTCTCAGTTTGCTTGATTGGATTTTGTTATTTCTTGCAGTTATTTTTATTTTTGTTAAGAAGAAGCAGCCAAGCCTTCAGGAGACCCTGGTTGTCAATACCATAGGCCTTTTCCAGGTCTGGGCTGCCTGTGTTTAGTTTTGTCTTAGAGGTTATACATACATGTGGCCTATGCAAGTTCAGCCTGTGGGTACCCACGCGCAGTTGTGGTCCAGCACGCGTTTGCACGCGTGTTGTTTTAGTGACAGTAGCGGGCTTGATAGGTTTCTTTTCAATCAGGGTGGGGCAATCATCCCTTCCTGTGGTGAGAAGTGTTCCTCTCAGGGGTTTGAGTCTAGGGTTGCACAGTCAGTAGATTAGGACCTCTTACCCTTAGCCTATTTTTTCTTAGTTGATAATTGATAGAAAAGATAAAAAAAAAAAATTGTTTTTTATGGTTTTTAGACAAGCGTAAGAGTCAGTGATTTCTTGATTGCCATTGGGTGTCTTTTCTCTGGTTCTTTGCGATCTGCGCTTTAAGCCAGAATTTTATTTTGTTTTCTTGGTTTTGTGCTTGTCGACATTTTCCCTTTGTTGCTTCATTTAGCACTCAAAAAAAAAAAAATTATTTCTTTTTCATTTTCTTCTTTGTTTGAAGATTGTGTTTTTGCATCAATAGCTAGGAAGAAGTCTTTTGTTCATAAGTTTTTCCAGTACATTTAGAGTATAAGTAGCTCGTAGTCGAGCGATATTCGTATATGTTTGCTGCATGAAATCTTAGAAAATTTGAAAAGAAAAGAAGTCTTTCTTGTGTGAAAGGTTGTTGATTTTTGCATTTAGTAAAAGCATTTTGTTTACAGCATTTTTTCATTCATTTGTCTTTGAGTCTTTACACACCATCAGTTTCACATTCATATCTTGTGAAGTAAAAAATCCCATAAAAGCAACGCTAATTTAAAATCTATTAGACTTTTGTTTGTAGGGTTCATACACTAGCTTAGGACTAGGGCCTTGGAATAGGTTGGAGAGGAAACTCTCCAAGGCCACTCAAAAACAAACATTGGAGTCTATGATAGGGAGTGTAGAAGTCCAGTTTCATGGAAGTTATCTGGGACCCCCCTCTAACATAGGGGCTAAACACGAGGTCGCGTAAGGAAAGGTAGCGGAGATAACCCCTCCAAAGCCAGACCGAGCGTAGTGGAGAACACATATCGAGGATTTGTTTTGGGATTCCATCGTTTGCATTTGCCACGGGGCTTTGTGGGTCTCAAATCCGTTTGAGGTCCTAAGTTGTCTTCTGAACCATTTTCTCTCGATACCCTGCTCATTGTGGTCTACCTGACTATCGACTGTACCCTCCTGGTGATTGTTCGCATGTTGGCAAACTAGTTGCCAATCTTTCATAGGGACATACACAGGTGACTGCGGGGGTATACCGCGGTACCTAGGACAGAAATCGGGCCACGCTTTGCAGAGTATACCCGAAGGGTGCTTCCATTTTCGAGTTGCACTTGCACTGGTAAGTTGCTCTAGTGTTGGTTGTTGTAATTGTTCTTCAAAATAGTTAGTGCTTGCTTGTCTTATCTTTTAGGGGCTTCTTTTTTTAGTGTGTGTTACTGTTTGAACGTGTAGAATACCTTAGCGTGTCTTGGATCTTCTCACACAGTGGAGGATCCCGAGCTCCACCGGTCATGAAGGCTTTTGGTCCTTCCGCCGGTTACACTGGAGCCACCCCCGCCACCATTGAGGGGGAAGCTAGACCAACAAGGGTCTTTCGAAGAAACCGGGTTACAAACCATTGTGCCTGAACAACTCCCAGAGGAATCAACCGCCAATCTTGGTTCGGTTGAAACCCCAACCACTGATACTTGGACACTGGTTATTGTACCTATCCAATTTTATGAAAGTTTATCAGTGCCTCAAACAGCTATGGCAACAAACGTTGTTACTTCCTCTAGGAATTCTTCCATTCCCACCACCATTGCTACCACAGGAGAAGCATCTCCTAACTTGCCATCGTCGGCTTGGGCCACCATGGTCTCGGCCGCAACTAAGTCACACAGTGGACTGACCCCATCGATTGCAGAAGCCACAAATCCCTTCACACCTAGTGCGACAGGCTCTCCGTTCTCATACGATATGCCTAGTTCGGGCACAAGTCCTGCACTCACTCACTCCACTTTACAGACTTTGGGTCTAGGGGCAGGGAGCTCTAACGCTCCTCTGCAAGGTCAACTTGGGGGCATTCCTGTCCCTTTTAATGCTTTTCCTTACGCTGGAGGTCATATCTCTCCTTCGTCCCCTTCGCTTGGTGGTCTGCATCAACAGTCCGCTGGGCAGCCTGCACACACAAGTTCATTTGGATCTGGGAGTCGAGGAACACCTGTGCAAACTCAGCCGATAGGTTCATCACCGTTTGTTTGGAATGGGACGTTTGGTAACAACACTTTCACATCCACCTCTTTCCCGTCTGGGGGCACCCCCATTTTTGGACAGTCTACTCTGGCGCAGGGTACTATTCATGTGCCAGGAGAACATATAGCAGGACTTTGGAACTCAGGTCAAGGATTCGTTCCCTCCTCTAGAATGTCATTCTGGGGTAATTCTTTCCACAGTCAATGGAACCCTGGACAGACTTCTATGCCTCTCCCATCAGGATCGGCATGGGGTAATCCTTCCCAAAGTCCGTCAAACACGATAAATGCCCAACATCCTATGTCCTTTATGGGGAATCAGCCAATGATGTCTCCACAGATGAGAAATCCTTATGTTGGTCAGGGCCATGGTTTCTACTATAATCCGGGCCAGCAGCCAAACGTTTCCTGGTAGCCTGGTGCTAGTCAAACTCCAGGACCCTTTTTTCCAGGCTATCAGCAGCAACCCAAACTACCATTCCTGGCGACGTTACACTTGCCAAATTTGACAAGGTTGTTAAATGATCCTATTTGTCACGATCCACGTTGGCCTCCTATGCCAACAAAGTTGCCTTCGAACATCCCAAAGTTCGAGGCTAAGCCTAACGAAGATCCAGGTGATCACGTGACTACTTTCCATATTTGGTGTTAATCTAACTCATTGAAATATGACTCTGTCCAGTTGCGATTGTTTCAACGCACTCTTATCGGGAGTGCCGCGAAATGGTACATCGAGCTTGATCACTCACGATATTCTTCTTTTGGCGAACTGGCAATGGCCTTCCTTAACCATTTCCAGTTACCTGTGAGATACGACGATGGCACAGAGCTGCTTGTCAATTTTGAACAGACTACAGCAGACCATATCTCTGATCATATCCAAGAGTGGAGACGTCGAAAGAGTCTAATCAAAGTACCAGTCCCACCAGCATTCCTACTTGAGTGGTTCCTTAAGTCTTTAGTCCTGCAATTATCCAAAGACGTCGCGACTTCAGGAGTTTTCTCCGAAGAAGATGCCATCATGAGGGCTCAACAGTTTGAGCTTATCTATTCTCAGTCTAGTTTATTATACAACATCCTCCCGGATGCACCACGATCGATATTGGATAAAACTAGACAGAGAGTCGGGCCACATGCCGATGGTATCGTTGGTTCGGCACAAACCAAGCCCGTTGAGCAATTGACAAAATAATTGCAACAGTTATCTATACAACACTCAGCGACCAACCAGACTACTTCTTTGGCTGCTCCTCCTACCCAAACGTCGAAAGTACACTCCATGCAGATGACTAACCCAAAGGCCACCCAACAACCTGAAGGGAAGAAAAAACAATGAAAGAAGGGTAAGGGGGAGAAAAAACCCACTAATAATGCTGGCGAGGGCACCACGGAAAAACGAAAGGCGAGGTATCTGTGCAACTTGTGTGTGGAAGACCACCCAAACCATCTATGTCCTTGACTTGCAAAGGCCCAAAAGTTTGTCACACAGCAACAACAAGCCATGTTGACTAATCCCTTTCAGCATGGGCAAAATTTAACTCAAGCCTCTACAAGTGTCGAAGGGGGCAGACATGAAACCTTCCCTCCTCCAAATAACTCCTCATCCGCGAACGTATATATGGTTAGGGGTGATTCTTTAATAACGACTAGAGCGCATGACTATAGTAAACCAAACGCTTCTGAGAAGGGTAAAGAAGATGAGATCCCGTCTCTTCCTCTATAGATCGAGAAGACGTTGGGTGAAACAATGACACGCATTCCCAAGGGTGCATTTAAGAAAGCTTCTCACAACCCAAACACAAGGGCCGCCCAGAATTACTCTGTGGTGGAAGATTTATCACAAACCCCTTGTGCAATGTCCACTTTGGAGGTCCTCCAAAGTTTCCCTGCTCAGAGGAAAGCCTTGTTGACTTCTTTAGGCTCTACTGAGACTTGTAACCCGGGTACCATCATGTTAGATACAACCGACTTAAAACCTCGTGTACCTTACCATGTCGCGTTTCAGATAGTAGTGGCTCATCCCACGAAAACTTTTACATGGAATATCTTCCGCACGGTGGTCGACGAGGGCGCTTCGACTTGCGTTATGTCATTAGAATGTTGGAAGGCCATTGGTCAACCCGCTTTGTCTCCATCACCTACTCTCCTCACTGCGTTCGACGGTCATTCTTTCCGACCACATGGCATCGTCCCTTCTTTCCTTGTGCAGTTAGGAGGGAAGACCGTGTGCGTTGAAGTAGAAGTAGTCGATGCCCCCCTCGACTATAATCTCTTGTTAGGTCGGAGTTGGAATTATGCTATGCAAGCTGTGGTTGCTATAGTTTTCCGAGTCTTGTTGTTTCCACATGAGGGTTGGATAGTGACCATTGATCAATTGTCCTTCTCTAGGCCTGACCCAGCCTTGGGGGCATCCACGGTTCCCATGATTGATAATCCTCAGCCCGGTGTCATTAACGTAGGAGTTGGTTTGTGCCCATCCTTGATGGGTACCTTTGATTACCCACCTCCTCATGATGATGTCAAGTTCATATCGAATCACCACAAGGTTGAGATTTTTCATGTTTCTTCGTTCCGCATGACTTACTTTGAGGATCTGTGGATTCTTCCTTCCCCATCAACCATGATGGATGAGACGGGGCACTCCGGCATGTCCATGCCCTTGTCGACCGCTGAAGTAGCGTACTCTTTAGTCCAGCAAGCTTTAGCTAACCCTGATCCGATTCCCGGACAAGAGTTGGATCCACCTATAGAGCCTATCTGGGCTCAAGGTTCTCTCGCCAACATCGATTCGTTAGACTTAGTCTTGCCTTCTGACGAAGCAGTAATCGAAGCAATGACTAGTCCGAACAAACCTTGGGAAGATATTCATCACAGATCGTATTTCCTCCCAAAGATAAGCCGCATCAAATCAGGAGAATTCACCATGACTATGACTGGAGATAGGTCTTGTCATACTAACCCCTTAGCTACACATAAGATCTATGTTGAGGGTAATATGGCAACCATTGCTGAAATGATACCTATCAATATCTCCAGAACCCCTGGCGTCATAGACAATGTTTTCGTCGGAGCATACAACTCCCCCGAAGAGATACCAGGCATCGACCCATAAAGAGTCTATCATGAGATAACTTTGTTGTTTTTCAAGCTCGCTTTGAGATCCAAAAGAAACATCTGGCGAGACTGCATTTATTCTTTTCGATCTCGTCCGGATTAACTGAGAAAAGTAACCATTGTGGAGTCTTCTTTAAGCCCTTTTTAGACTCCTTAAAAATGAAAAGATTGTCGAGTGACCTTGTTTCTTCACACTCATTAAATTGGTCCAGAAGAACGTTCCTTAAACGGGTCTTCTTTTAAGCCCTTTTCAGACCCTTTAAACATGAAAAGATTGTCGAGCGATCTTGTGACCTTTCACGCTCGTTAAACTGAAATTTGAAGTCACGTCTGTATGGCGGTAGTTTACCCCTTTTTCGGTCTGGACGGTCAACTGTACGAACAAAGGAATACTCTATGGAATTCCCATTCTTTAGAAGAGTATCCTTAGGTATAATTTTATTCCTTTTTCGAGCCTGAGGGACTAAATTTACGAAAAAGAAATCCCCCCGGAGTCCATAGTTAATCTCTTTTCAGACTCCCTAAAATTGAAAAGATTGTCGAGTGACCTTATTCTTTCACACTCGTTAAACTGGTCCAGAAGAATATTCCTGATGGATTCCATAGTTAATCTTTTTTCAGACTCCTTAAAAGTGAAAAAATCACCGAGTGATATAGTCCTTGTCACACTCGTTAAAATGGTTTTGAATTGACTTCTAGTCGGTGCTAGTTTATCCCTTTTTCAAACCGACTAGACTATTGACAAAAAAGGTACCCCAATGGAGTTTCCTTTTATGCTTTTTCAGACTCTCTAAATATGAAAAACCACCAAGCTTCCCTTCTCTGGGCTCGTTAAACTTACATCGAAGGATGTTACCATTGTGTGTTCTATCAACCACATTTGCATACCTTACCCATCAGCCTAGTAACAGTTTGCGTCTGCGTCTTAACACCTTTGGCCACTGGAGGATTTTTCCCGAGTATCATTTCCCTAGAACATCAGTCTTGTCCTTGTGCCTCGAGCTTGTATGTTTACAGAACTCATTCCTCCATTCTAACGTAATATTCCTTTATTCTTTTTCACAAATAATCAAAAAGAACAAAAAAATCAAATATACCCCAAAAAGAGGATGGGAAAAGTATTTTCTTTATTGGCAGCATAATGAGTCGCCATTGGATAAAGCACATATGTCCGTTTGATCATCAAACTATGGGATGTAGTATGACCTTAGGGAGATTTTCTCACTATATAGAGTTGTGTCCTCCACCGTTTGGTTACTCTTCTAGACATATGGAGAGTTTGTGTTGCCTCCTACTTCGTAGACTTATGATTAACAGATATGTTGCCTGAGTCTTATCACTTGTCGTGCTATTGTCCAAGGGAAGTTTGTCACTAAGCCTGAGTCAGCCCCTCTGCAATATATCTCTTGTCTACATACCCGGCCATCCTGAACATCCAATCAAGTCTTTGTTCGAAATCACTGAAGCCTTCAGTCCGATCATCAAGATTATCAAGTCCATAACCGACGAGTTGTCGAATACCTATGGGTAGTGCAGTCGTACACTCATATTACACTCCTACCCGAGTTTTAGAAGACTTTGAAGTTGTTTCTTGAGCTCTGAAGTACAGCCATCAGGATGAATCAACTTCTGGGAGATGGATACTCTACATGTATATCTTTCTGATTTCGAGATGTAGTTCTGCTGTGTATTGTTCGCGGCTACTCTTAATAGTTATTTGACATGGATCTACAGTGTATTTGATTGGTAGCCATGGTTATATTTTATTCCGAGAATGGGTATGCTCGCCTTGGTGAGACATTTGTTATTTTGCAGACGACACCTCCTGATTCCTGATTTTTGGGCTCCCTCATTCAGCATATCAGTACAGATTGGTAAAAGATTGGTAATGTATTTCGGCCATCAGATGCTCTTCTGACCTCACACATTAGGGGGCATCTGTTATAACCCTAAATTGCACCACACATGCTTACCTGGCATCA